>BEXV01000127.1:147988-168001 GCA_003118195.1 Hemicentrotus pulcherrimus
TGATAACGCTCACAAATTATTTTTTTTACCTCTTCCCAGAACTCAACCTTCTCTTTAAAAGACACATGAATAGAATAAAAGGGGTAACAAAAAACTAACAATAAACAACACACTCTCGCTCTGGAAAATTCCGGCTGAAGAATTCCAAGATCGTCTCGGAGATGAATGCGTCATTAAGATTAATGTACAATAAATGCAATCAGTCAGTTTAGATTAAGATTTCAATTGATATGGGCTCCCTGTAGACTACAGGCCTATTAGCTACTCAGCTTACCACTTTCCTTTAAGGGTAACATCGACTTCTGGCCATGCAATAGAGTACAGAAACTGTGACGTTATAAAAATCAGTGTAGCTCTGGCTCCTAACCATTAAGAGCCAGAGCATATAGCACTGAGTTCCTGTAGGATATATATTTACTCAGATGGTTATAGCTCAGCCAATACTTAACATATTAAATTGGTTTTCGACATTTGGACATTAATTTTGATGCTCTTTCGGAAAATGAAGAAAACTGAGAAATTCTAAAAATAGATTTTTTGATGACGTCACACTTCACCACTCTGTTGCGCTTACCATAGAAACTATTGGGCAGGGTCGGTTTAAAAGTAAACGATACACATTGTTGTTGTTTTTTTTTTGGGGGGGGTTAGAATCATGGAAGTGAAACAAATTGATGTAATCGTGCTGAGAACAGCTCACAGTATAAGGCGTATCAGAAATTGGTCAAAAGTTTCAAACATATTTTATCAAAATGAGTTAAGGTAGAGAGGAATCTTTTCCATCTGATTTTCCTGTTAAATCTTACTTTTACATATAAACAGAAATGTTGAGATTGCTCACAATTTGTTAAAATCCTAACCAGAATGCAACTTTCTCTTTTAAGAGATTATCTCTCAATACTTCTTCAATAATGTTTATATTTGTAGATTTAATTTCCCTGTGGATGCTGCGTCAATCCTTCTCTCAGTCATATTCGTTTGTTCTGTTTTTACATTTATGAGATGGCAGAGATTTCGTCTGCATTAAGCTCAATATGAATGAATGCCAACGCCATATGCAATTTCCAATTTGTGTTTTAAAATTTTAATATCATCTACTGATAGCCAAAAGTGTGGGAAGTCTTATAATATGAATTATTTGAGCTACTATTGTTTGTGAAAGTCCATCAGATGGTAAATCTCCAAACAGTGATTATTTTTTTTAATTACTTTAATATTGGATTATGAATAGCAAGAAAGTTTTTTGAAATCATTTCTCTGAATTCCTTTTCTTGAAATTGAAAAGGAACAAACAAATTTATATGATAAGAAAAACAACTTCAATATCCACTAAGGGCCCAATTTGCCTGCTTTTTTCCCTTTTGTATTTTGTTTTTTAATGGTTTTTAAATCTCCCCATTGACTTCTCTTTCCTATGCTGCAGTGTCTCAAGTGCGTAGGAAATGATTGCGTCGCACATTCAATTTATAGACAGAAGTAAAAAGACAATTATGTCTGAAAGTATATTTCTTGGAAATTGGGTGTCATCAAGATGATTTTACAAGTAGAGGACTGCTAAGAGGGGTGATGGGGTGTTATAAATTAAAGAACTCATTAGTGGTGAATTTTCAAAAAAAGGTAAGCTGGTAATCTCTTTGAGATGGATAGACAGACTGAGAAATGAACAGAAGTGTTCCAAGAAGATTATATGAATTATGGATTATTATGGAGAAATGAGACAAATCATCTTTGACCCCAGAGATTCATTAGACGAATGCAAATAAATCAAACATGCATGATTGCAAGAGATAATTTACTTGTGAAGCTGGGTGACAGTAATAGGAAGGCAAAGAGGGTAATTTTAAATCTGGAGCCATGTTCAAAGATGAAAGAAATATTCTAGTTTTGAAACTGGTTTTGAGTTCTGATTATGATGGAATTTTGATTTCTTGCAGAACCCAATGATTTTTCTCATTTGATTAAACTCCTTAAGTAGATAATAATGTAATGGAATGATACAAGTACTGATCAAAATTATTACAATAATCATAATAAAGATGACTTACAATTTGATAGTAATAAATGAATATAATGTATATCATAGTGATGAAATTATTCCAATTGATTTTGCCGAAAAAATATGTGTAGACAACAAATGCATATAAATAGACATTCAAATATTGAGATATTGACTCCGTTTGGCTTACCGATACTATGCATTGTCCGATACATACAATGTGCTGTCACTTTTAGTGTACCGTACATGGTTTCACATTTTCATCATTTCGATTAAGTTTTTACCCGTTTATTAAGTCATGACAAAATGAACTTTGAAGAGTTTGTGTCCAAATTCAGATTGATTGAATAGGAGAAATTGAGATTTCTGTAAAGATTTGCTAATATAGACATTCTATTGTTATGTAGTTCTAAGTTAATTATTTTTTTACCAAAGTGACTTCTGACAGGTTTTGGTGACCAGTGCTCAAACACAGATTTTCGCCCATTTGCAATGTTTTAGAATCAAAGATTGTAATCCTGTGCATACTGGGTATGTACGTGATTTGAATGCGCTTGCACATCATCACATTCAAGTTGCCCGGGGGCTAATGGGCAAGTGGGTTTGTATCACCCCCAGGATATTGTCTTCTGCAGACAAGGGGAATAACAAAGCGAGGTAATGAACCCTCCTTCTTGCCCTATCTACAGTGTTTTCATAGCGGGTTTCAATATTCAGATCCAATATTCAACGGCATGGGACTTGTTTTGAAATGTATTTGAGCTGTGGTCCCACTCACTGATTACCACGTTGTGTTGGATCACATTTTCTGTGCAGATGCTGTGCATTGTCGTATAGGAAAGGGGTTGAGATGATGGAAAGATCATTGAAGAGAGAGCAAAGGGAACAGACCCTTTTATGGGGCTCATTTCTAAATGAGATGAAATGTGGTTTAGCTGTACTGTGTAGTCCCATTTACTGACTTATATTGCATGCTGTCTCACTACCCTTACTGTTCTGAAACCCCAAACCTTCACAAGATGAAATCTTAGTCATTCGTAAGCAAGAAGTACTTTCAAGGCAAGAAAAATTCACAAAATGCAAACGATCAGAGCTGGATCAGTTGTAATTCAACAATTTCGCTGCATGAACCATTCGTGAACCTCACAAGCATTTCATGAGTGCAAAACCATATGGTTTTGTAGTAGTTTGGAGGAAACAGTCCTATGGGAACGAACCACGTCTTAGAGCAAGATGTAGAAGTATGGTGATCAATTTTTGGGGTGCTTATGATTGATGATCTGGCCATCTTGATCAATATCGTTCGCATATTCATGACATGGAGGAAAATAGTGCAGCACTCTAATTTAGATGAGAGCGATAATGAAATGAGCAAGTGAGTGAGTGAGTGATGTCAGATGTTGGTAAAGAGCAGAGAAAAGATGGAGAAGAAGAGATGAGGGGTGATGAGATAGGGATAGATGAAACAAGAGGGAAGGCTGATGGCTGAGGGGTGCAGCTAGTAGAAAGAAAATGTGAAAGGGAAAGGGCAAGACTTTTTAATAGTCAGGGGTATGTGATGATGTAAGATATGGAGAGAGATTTTTCGACACAGAATTGGAGATGAAAAGACATGTAGAGAGATTGAGCAGAGATTGCTGGTATCTGTTTGGATTGAGGTAGAGAGATTTGGACAAGGAGAACTTGAAGTGAATATACTGAGAGAAAACTAAAGATTTGAAGGATGGAGGAACAGAAAGAGGGGGAGAGAGTGAGAGAGAGAGAGAGAGAGAGAGAAAGAGAGGGATGAGGGGTGAAGAGAGTGAGAGAGGAGGCAAGAGAGAGATAGAAACAGAGAGAGATAGAAACAGAGAGAGAGATGGAGAGTGGAAGAAAGAGATCTAGGGAGAGATTGTTAGCAAGGGATGGAGATAAAGGGTATGATGCGGATCAGGAGATAGAGTAAGACAGAATTAGGGAGTTCATGTGAGAGAGAAGAAAGAAAGAGAGAGATAAGATAAAAAAAATTGGAGAGAACAGGGACATATAAAGAACAAATAAAATATACTGGGTATACAATAACAAACTTATTCTCTCTAGGATTACCAATGCTTTACTCTTGTTTTTTTTTTATTTGTAGTGTTGCATACAGTGAACTATATTTGGCTCCCATGGCAGAAATCTGCCCTGGCTGCAAGAGCTCATACTGGACCGATATCAGTCTCTCATTCCTCTCTTCATAATCGTAAGCTGATCATTGGCAAGCTAGTGAGCCAGCCCTCTCTCAATTTGGCTTCATAAAGACCGAAGCAAACTCATCCGCCCCATGCCCGCCTTCAATGTACTTTCAATAAAGCTGTTTTATTTTTCTCACTCTATACGATCAACCTTCTTTTCTTCTCTCACCTCTCTGCACAGATTGCCAATTATATAACTTCACAGCGGGACGCCTCCAACAAACTTCATTTTGATCAGAGCGGTGAGCTCAGCATAGCAAGGCATCCGATTGATTGCTCGTTTTCATTCAGAGGACACCCTCGCTTGTGGAGACGATGCCAAGCCCTTACGCATCCTTGCAGCATTCATGAATGGCTTCGCGGATCCGGCGCTGTATGATTCGAACAAGACCAGTGGAATGCTTGTGGATGGATGAACTAGGCTGACTTGGATAAGGTCATCGTAGCATAGGAATTTTGAAAGAAAAGAACAACACCTCGATGCTGTTGGGCAGCTCTTAAGAATGGTACAGAGAAGTTATGCAGATGGTTTGTAAAAAGCTGGAAATTGTACTGTGGATATCCTTGGACCAAACTTGATTAAACTTTGAAGCTATGCCTTGGTTTTATCTTGAATGAAGTGATTTATTTTCTTCATAAGTTGATTTCTATATCGTGAGGCACAGTTTAAATATAGTAGTTTCCTCTAATAGCTACAAGAAACGAGTTTGTAACTAATTAGTAGTTGTTGTACTCTTCAGCCAGAACAATTGAACCGGAGAGGATTCGCGACATATGATTTGTTTTCCCCCATGCGAGGGCGCATTTTAGATGTTTTGATCGGTAATCGTGATCCAGACGTCTTCCCTGTCATGCAGCCATTCCCAACTATCCTTCGCAAGTGGCGATACGGCTTTATCTTGTCCCTGCTCCTGACCCTAGCCTTGATCATCTACAATTGCTCGACGGAGCATAAGTATGTCCACTATGCCACAGGTCGGCACTCCCTCTCCATCACCTCCACCCAGCTACACCAGCCCTCAGAGTACCATCACCACAACTTTCCTGATGATGTCCTCAACCGCGACCTGATCTTCCACATCAACGGCAACGACGTCATTGTCTTCCTGCACATGCAGAAGACAGGTGGGACGACCCTCGGGAAGCACCTGACACGGAACCTGGACCTGAGCTCTCCGTGCGAGTGCATCAAAACCCATAAGCGATGTTCCTGCTACCGTCCTTCGAGTAAGCACCAGATATGGCTCTTCAGCAGGATGTCGACAGGCTGGCTGTGTGGACTTCATGCAGACTGGACAGAGCTACAGGGCTGTGTACCAGAAGCCATGGATAAGAAGGAGAGGATTAAAATCAGGAGGAGGTAAGGTTCCCTTAGAAAACATACAGCCTCAAAAGCCGACCTTGGCAAAACTAATTATCTAAATGAATGCAAGAAGCAATATTGTGGAGTTAAGTCAGAGGAAGTTGGTTCGCTTAATCCCTGTTCATAAATGATGTGATAAAAACCACTAAAGCAAAATGAAGAATGAACACCATGAATGAGTAGCAAGAGGCAATATTTTGTTTGGTTAACGGTCTTTATAATGGGCTCACTGCCCCATACCTAAAATAGTTTAAATGAAAATTGAGACAAAGATCATTTGAGGCTATATACAATTTACAATATTAAAAGCACTTTTATGTATGCAGGAGCTCTTTTTCTGATACTTTCATTGAAAGAGATGTCACTTACCGATGATGAGGTCTGGAGAAAAAAAAATTGATCTTATTTTGTTCTTTTTCTTGTATGACTGCAGATATTTCTACATCACCATGGTTCGCAACCCAGTATCAAGGTACATCAGCGAATGGAGGCACACACAGCGGGGAGCTACATGGAAGATGACACGCCACATGTGCGGTGGACACGTCGCGTCGGAGGAAGAGATCCCACGCTGCTTCAAAAGCAGTACATGGATGGGCGTGTCGCTGCAAGAGTTCATGGCCTGCCCGTCCAACATGGCCAACAATAGACAGACGCGCATGCTTGCGGATCTCACGCTTGTTAATTGCTATAACAAGACGGGGATGTCGACGCAGGAGCGGAACCTCATTATGTTGTCCAGTGCAAAGGCAAACCTGGCGAGCATGGCTTTCTTTGGGTTGACTGAATTCCAGCGAGAGTCGCAGTACTTGTTTGAGAGGACATTTAAGATAAACTTCAACACCCCCCTCTATCAGGCCAATCTGACCATAGCAAACGCCTCACCAATACAGGACTCAGAGGTCGAGGGGGTGCGGGCCGTGAACCCTTTAGACTTGGAGCTATATGCCTTCGCCAGGGACCTTTTCTTCCAACGGTATAACTTTATGAAACTCATGGAGAAACAGGAGCGAGAGGATAATATTCACCACGTCGGGATCAACAGCTAACAGTGACTCATGAACACAATGACTATCACAGCACATGTTTCACTTTCACATGCACAACACCGTTATCAAGTACACAAAATAGATCCAAAATGTCTGCTTGGAGCCAGGAGGTCGATAATTCATTTACTTTGACACAAAGTTTAATAGGCCCTTCTGGCTTTAAACAGACACAGTGTAACCAGGAGCAGTCCAGTCCACAAGTGACACTCTTTTTGTCCAACTTCCGCTCAGTCCAGAAATCTTCCCGTTTCCCATCGAATCATTATCTAGAAATCATATGTTCATTATTCTTTCCTGATTTCAGTTTGATAAGAATCAATGGCATGGATTTTTGATCGTACTTCAGAAAGAAGAAACTAAACCGGAGGATATCTACATTAGTTTTAGATGTAACATACAGGGTCATATACACCTCACAGGTTAAGCATAGGAAGATCATTATATTATTATAATTATTGCGGATACCAATAAGGGCCAGAAAAGTTGGACCAGACTAATAATAATACTGTTCCTGGAATACCACACTGAAGGTTCTGGAGAGCTAGAAGATCGTTAGTCCCAAATAATCAACTAACATCTCTCTGACTCCCAACCAACATTCTGCCTTTTAGAGTGTTAACGTGTGCAACATGAAGCATTGAACCATGGGCATTGCTCAGAGTTGTGGTGAAGAGGGAGAAATTATTTTATCAGGTATTTATATTGATGCGATTCTCTGTGTCTCTTATCTGTATCACATACAGTGTATATATTCAGTGATTATACAGACTAAGAACAAAAAAAAAACACAAAAAATACGAACTGACGGGTGCCTATTTACTGTTGTTATGAACTCCATGTATACATGTAGGTTTATGATATTTGTACAAGATTATGCAGCTAATATGGATCTTTGTTCTCCTATGCATTGTTTTGATGATGTTCGACGAAAGAGGGAGTTTTTGTCTCTTTTATTGTGCTTTTGTTTATTCTCTTTGTGCTTGAAATCTGTAGCGAGAGAAGAAGCAGATCTAGATCTATCAAGCGTATTACATTGTTAGACAGATTTATCTAATGTGCTATTATTTTAAGCTGTTCCGCGCCAGTCCTTATGTTTCCATGGAAACGATTATAAATTATCACTAGTTCAGTCTTGTATCAAGACTGATTTTGCTCAAACTTTCACTGCCTGGTTCCTCCCAGTTTTTCTGTTTCTATTACAACCAACTAAATATCAGGGTGGACTCTTCCTTTAATTAATGGTTAATTTGTGATGTATGATAATATTTCATGTTAAGTCTGTTGAGAGCCAGAATACAATACATAAAGTCATTTCTATAGCCCTCTTACAAACAGTTATCAAAGAATCTATTGTTGATCATGGTCAAAGAGGAGAGTTTTGAAACATTTTCGGAAGACATCCAGCAAAACCCAGAAGGGCATTAACTCTGCGCAGAACAAAGTGAGTCAATGCCCCTCCGACTCTCAACAAACGTGTCAAATAATATTCTTAAAACGATTCCTATAAAATTGACAACAATACGTTTGAGGTTTGAAATTATGATTTAGCAAGTTGAGTTTGGAATGATGAACGAACTTCAAAGTGGTTTCTAAGAAATTTTGAATAATAAGTGTGATGGCCAACATGTATATGTAATGTGATAAAGAAAATGTTCATTGGTTTGGGTATTCATTACATGTAGTAAAGCTTCTACCCGCCTACTACATGTACCGGTACTTAAAATTTAGTTGGCAAGCTTTCGTTCACTCTTGTGCACTTTCTCAAGCCTGCTGCCTCAAGATCACTGGAACGAAGATAGGGGACACGGAATGGCCAGAGACTAGTCCCTATTTAGTGAAGGATTAATCTTTTTTATCCATTTGGATTCTTTCACCTTTCTTGACCAGAAGTGTCATTTCAAAGTGAATAATATGGGCATTATCCCATCCAATATCCAGTTAACGCCAACACCAAGAGTGTTTGAAAAGTAGAGCCTTTCGACTTGTCTTGATCAAGAGTAACACAACACCTACACGTACGCCAGTGAGTACAGTGCTAGTGTTTCCATTGGTGTAAGGTGTAAGATTTCAGTTTGACTTTTTAAAGACCTAAACAAAATCTATCGGTCGTACACTGATCAGTAAAGCGACTGAAAACAAATTAAGAATTCAAAAATCAGTCAGAGATATAGAATTTAGTGTTAACTTGGTACAAAGAAACCTGTCTATAATGGCCACCCTGGGGTAGATGTCAGCATGACCACTGTCTAGCAAGTCATATTTCATGTCAGAGGAACTCCACACAAATGGACCCGTATACGGTAGACAGGTCACCTTCAAGTAGCAAAGATGGCCACCAAAGACAGGTCAAATGCATTTTGGTTTTATTTTTTTCACATTGGTTGAAATGTTTATAAGTCTATCTGCATTTGTCTTCTATTATCTTTAGTTTTGTTGTTGTAAATACTGAAAGAGAAGAGGTGATAATGTACCATATTGGTACGCTATAACTCAGGGAAACTAATACTAAATGTCGCTGTCATTAACATTTTTTTTTTGTATCTGACTTTTGTTATGAGGTAGGCAAAAGGTTCAAAGTATTTTGTGATTTGTAACAAAAAAAGAGAGAAAGAAATTGAATGTTGTACATGGATGACTAACTTTGAGCTGTGTATTGCAGACCATGAGCTTCTTTTGTATTTCTTGATTGCATATAGTTCGCAGCAGATTATTTGAGAACTCAATGATAAAATATTTCTGTAATGTATTCCTACTTGAATTTTCTATCCATGGAAAGTAAGGTAAATGAGAAAACTGTTGAAAAGTTGAATTTCATCAGATCATTACAAGATACAAATAAGGTAAACACAAATGGTTGGCAAATATCCATGGAATTGTTGCTTGTACACTGGAGGCAGCAATATATAATATTCATCCTTTGTTGCATATTACAGAATGTAAATTCCAATGGGATTTTTTTGTTTTTGGGGCAACAATGCCCTTCCTAATCTTTAGTGCTCATAACACCATCTGTTGCAAATATATTCTTTCTTTTGAGGACACCATTGGTGCAAATGTTGGCAAATGGGTTGTTTTTGAGGTTATTTTTTTCTTGGTGATNCCCTTGCGATATGAAACATGATGTACAAATTTTAGAAAAAGTGAGCTACTTATTCAGGGTAACAATGTGTCTGAAATCGCTATCATTTAACAGTATTTTTTTTTCTTCTCTATCTACCTCCGTTTTGAGTTTGCTCAGAAAAGAAAGAAACAATTAGCAATATTGCAATGCCATGCTTTTGGAGATTTTTTTTTTCAGTCCTAGTGTATTATAATCTGCACTCAAATAGAGTACCGAAGTGTGACGTCATACTGGCCTAGTCATAGAGGTTGCTAGTTCCAAACAATTGGTATGGTGATCACACCACCCTCCAAACACTGTATTGGCCATGCTCCAGCCCGTCGCTGAAATAATTTTGTGGTGAGTCTCATGTGTAGGCTCTGTTGTTTAAAACCAGTAACCCAGACGACAAGAGAATATGGTGTTAGCACTTTGATACTCCATTTGTTCTACCCTGCTTTCTTTGGTGATGAAAAAACATTTTTTTTTTACAAATTTCAGCAAACGACTTTTACTGGTAACTTAATATCAAGTATATAATAGGCATTTTACTGATTTGGGTAAAAAGCTGTAGAATATTTGTGGCCAACAAACTGGACACCTTTAAGCTATGATGTACTTTATTCATGTCCAAACTAAAGCAAACTGGACCAATTTTAGATCAAAATTTCCTTCATGTATATAGAATTTTCTTTTGCAAATAGACCTAGGGTTACACAACTTTTCACCATGTACAAATGTAGAGATTCTTTTTTTGGAAGAAAAACTCAGGTTAAATGACTTTGCAGTAATTATGAAACTAAATTTTAAATGACTGTCCAGAAACTTGTTCATAATACCACGTCAAATACAATGTACTTTCTTGGGGTGAAGTAACATAGTCCAATGCATGACGTAACTACCCCTCCCCCTAATAGTGATGCATCATGTACATATGTACCTGTAAATTGCAAAAGATCATCTTTTTTTCCTACCTCTTTGCCATCGTACAAGTATTGTGTATATAATCCAAATAATTAAAACTCTGTCGTGAAGACAATATTTGGGCATATTTTCAGACAAAAGACTGGCTAAAATGCTCATGCAGAGCTTTTTGAGAAATATATTAAGCTACGGACTATTGAAAATTGAAGAGAAACGGTAAAAAACTCATTCAAAACTCATTCCAAATCCTAGATTTTACAGTGAGAAAGACAATTTCATCCCTTCAGAAAAAGATGGTTTATTTATTTGCTATCTCAGCGACTCAACCACAATTCTTGTTGGAACCTTCTGCAATTTCCTGCCTCATGTCATTGTATTTATCACCATGCACCTCATGCACTTTTCTTTGCTCATGAAAATCATGTTTTATTGCATTTTATACATGTAGTTGTAGTCTTTTTCATGTATTTATATCGAGTGGGCACTAGTATGTTTACTTTTGATATCGCTGTTTTTAGTTCATAGCACTTTGTTTTGTTTGCCTATCAAATTTTGATTAGTATATTTAGTGGTTTTAGACTGGTTAGTTAGTGAGCTTAGAGTCATAAAGGTGTTAACTTATATCAATAAACACTCAGTTAATGCCTTTATGCCTCTCAAAGTATATGATTATGGTCTTTACAAGACCACAGATAAATAGAATTTTATGTGTACCGGTAGATGGATTGTAATAAGTTCTCTGTGCATATTTTGCACCATATAAATCATTTTCATTGATGAATTTGCATACAAGAAGTTAACGCTCTGTGCTGGCTCATTTGTGAATTATTATGAGAGTTGTTCAATTTCACGACACTTTTGTATATAGTGGGACTATTTAGGGGTTCGTAGCATACAATTAATGAGACTTGTTCAATCGGATGGTCAATATTGACTGCATTCTTTAGTAAGCTTTGGGGGATTAGCTCCTTAAAGGGAAAGCATTGATTGGCTAATTTTAAATACTTATTTTTTTTCCCCTTGTTTTAACAGCTCATGTGTGCTATGATGTAGAAGGGTGTTTTTTTTGTTTTTTTTAAAGGGCTAAAGCTAATACATCATGGTTGCAGTATGGGGCATTGTTTGTGGCTGTGTTTTTTTTTTAATGTGGGATATTTGTGGTGTGATTTTTTTTGAAAATGATTTGTGAATTTCGTCACGCCTACCAGAGAGAGGAATTGATTTCAATAATCACCACTGTTTTAGATCATTATTTACCAAAATTATTTGATGAAGAAATGCCCTTTACTGTCATTTTAATCCTTCTAGTTCTGTCTGGTATAAACTTGGTGTAATTTGAGCTTTTGGGAACAAAATAGTTAATATTGCTTCTCATGTGAAAGTCTTCATTTTTTGTCAAAAGATTGTGTTACACCTTATTTCCTGAGACAGGTGTATGGTTGAGCAACTATTAGATAAACAAATGGTGAAAAAGGCATCTTTGGTGTTACGAAAGTGTTGGGTTTAAAATATTGCAAAGCCTTCTTCATTTTTTTTTGTCTTGCTTTTACTTCAAGTACCAATTTAATCTCAAATGTCTCACTGTGTTGCTTTACGTAAACAACCTTTGCTGAGAGATGTTGATTAAATGTGTCATAGGTTTAGAGTTGCTTTCAAACTTTTCTTAAATCGGGCATTTACATTTATGGACCATTTTTTGACACGGATTATATTCTTCTTCAGATCTAGTGTTTAATTATGCATATGCGTAGCTGATGAAAAAGACATAGTTTCAAATATTTATAACATAAATACAGGAAGCCATCAGTATTTCTGCTTCGTCTTGGTGTGAGACTATTGATACAATCATTAGTCTTGCCCCAAGCATGCCCTAGGCAGATGTCTATTTTTCTCTTTCAAAATTGTAGAGGAATGATTTCAAATTTATATATATATCTCTCTCTATATATATATATATATACAGTATATGTATGCTCTTTCAAACATCGATTAGAACATTTTCATTTTTAGCACCAGGGTGTATCGATCTTCTTTCTACTGGTGTTAAATCTAGTGTTAGTGCTATGCTATAGTGCAGAGTATTTTTAGTGTGATGAACAAATGAATGACAATACAAACTGCTGTTGTGTAGAATGTATCACCCCCATAGCAATACACTCTTTATACACTTCGATGACTATATTCTATTAATGAATAATGTATTGTAATGTGAAAGGTCATAGAAAATGGAGGGAAACACATAATTCTCTATTCTCTGTTCTCTACTATTCTCCATCAAATTTATGCCATCGGTTTGGATTAAATTGAATATCTTTATCTTTTTAGGGCTTTTCTTCTCCCCCCCCCCCCCTTTCTTTAAAATCTTCTTTTTTTTATGGGGGGGATACAAGATTCAGATATTTAGTTCTTTTACATATCCATAGATGCTTTCAGATGGGACCAAAAGATGGCATGAAATAAAGACTTCCTTCACTTTGATCTAGGCCCCATTTCATATAACTTTCTATCAAATAACAAATTACAATAACTGTTATAAGCTACTGAAATCATGGCATTTGATAGGCATTAGATATTTAGCATTTTGTATTGATATAACCTCCCAATGCACTTCCAAAGAGCTTTGGATACCATCAATGCAGTCTTAATATGATAATAATAATCAAAAAAAGATAATGCAAAGGTGCTATTTTTCTACATTTTTAATTTCCTTAAATCCTTTTCATAGGATGAGAGAGTTCTAAAGACTGCACGTAACACTGCCTCTTGGAGTTATGCCTTTATAGCCCCAACCTGATTAGGTTTGATAGAAATCATGTTAACACCCTTCTGGCCCTCAATCAGTAAACAAAATGTGAGTGGCGGCCCCCGCAGGAAGGCATTACTGCCATCCAAAATGCATGCAGCTCCTATGGCTTCCTTGGAGGCAGCCCTCTAATGTATAATCTTGATGACGAATAGTAGAGAGAGTAATGAGATCTTAAGTAGTAAACGTGGCTTGCATTTAATGATCTCGTAATTGAATGTATCATTCATGTTGTTGATATTGAATGTATCATTCGTGTTGTGTATATAGCTTCTTTTTTGTCTGTTTGCAGCCAGAAGGGCGTTAATTCATATCATTTCACAAAGAGTTAACACCCTTTTGACTCCAAACAGACATCCTTTTTTTTTTTTTTTTTTCTACTTGTAGCACTGGGAGTACTAATGTTCATAAAACAAATACTAAGAAGAAAGTTGATGATGTGGTTGGGAAATGTCATTTATGTACAAAATATGATGTATAATATCCAATTTTTCATTATGTAATAAAATCTAAAAACAAAGTTGTTCTGTTTTGTTCTCATTTGAGTATCTCACTTTTATATTGATCATCTGTCAAAAATATTTGTTCTTTCTAATCTTTTCCTATCACCTCCACATGTATACACAAACATCACGCTCACATGAAATAAAATGTCATTTCCCCAATTTCCATAATTGAATTCCTGCGTTAAAGACCAGGCATTTATTAACATATTCATCATCAATTATCAACATACATAATTAAAACATCAGCCACACATTTTCTTGCTACATGTAAACATCTCCACTGCCAAAAAAATAAAAAATAATAATTATGTGCCCATCACCTTACAATTTCATTTAAAAAAATGGTTGGAGGCATACAAAAAGGGAGGAACACGGCCCAAAACAGCACCATCTATCAATTTGGTGCATTCAGTATACTGACTTTTTCCCCATCTTATCTCTGTATTATATACAAGAATAGATTACAATACAATACACAATTACACATTATACACATCTTTATAATATCATTCAAGTGGAGTATGTGGTCAACTCCAAAGCATTGTGATAATACCAGCAAAGTTTTAGAGTCATGTATACTTTCCAGGTAGAAAACCAAATGACTTTTGAAGAAGTCTTGTAATACTTGGACTAGCTATGAAAAATGATGTGCTTTCTACATTCAAATGCCTGAATCGTACCACCGTAGTCACACTGAAAAGACTGACAACAGACCAAAAAGTCGGACTTTAGTCGGTTTGGCTGTGTGACCGAAGTATAATTCAGTTAGACCAGATATACGCAAGGGGTAAAATCAGACCTCGCTCTATTCCTTTGATAACCTTGACATACGATGTAAACCAAACTTGACATAAACCTAGCTTGAATCTTGCATTAGATTTGAATTTTAGTGGAATGAAGAGCTAAGGGGTGTCAATTGACCTTAACCTATAATATAGGCATCTCATCTAGAATTGCCTTTCATACACGGGTGTACATCAGTCAACTAAGTGACATGAGATACAAGCTCTTTGGTTTCTCACACAGATCTCAGAAACTAACATGGGCTTTCATTTTCTTCAAAAATTCCATGCATTTTCTTCAAAGATTTTACTCTTCAAAATAAATCTTCAGAAATTTTACAAAACATCCATCCTGTCGGCTCTTAAAATGCTAGGTTTGGATCCCCTTTCTCAGCTCTAGAGAAAAAAATATTAAAACTGTCAACTGAATCATTTTCAAAACGTAAAATTTACAAAAATGTTCACTAAATATACACAGTGCAGATTATATTGGATACAATGTTGAAGAGCTAACAAGTTATTTAAGATAATTGTGGAAAAGACGGATGCAAGAACATAAAATAAAACTTTTTACTCTCTGTATTTTTATTCCTCATAGACATAACCTGTCAGATTCCTGGTACTTATATTGAAGTATCTGGTTCCATCTATTCTCATTAGCATAAATTGGTGAGCCGAAACATACCACTAAACTACTGAACCCCTTTTCCACATAAACTTCAGGAGACCGATTTGGAAACATTTTCATGGTTTTCGCTATCGGTGATATCGAACCTGCCCTAGAACTAGAAGGACGATGTAAAAACAGATGAATAAAACATTTTGTGAGATGCTCCCTTGTGTATAGCTATTTATCATGAAGCATACATTAAAATGGGTATCAGCATCCATAATATACATGTTGTACATATTTTACAGGAAGCGGCTCACAAAATTGTTCATCACTTCAAGTTCAAAATTCCACTGAAATGCTTGTATTACAATTCAACACATGCTACATATGTGATGCCTGCGAACTTGTACTTCTGACGGTTACGCGAAAAGATGCTGAAGTGAATATCTTCATGAAGTCAATTTCATTACAGGTTAACAAGAAAATCTAGATATAATGTCCATTTAACAATTCTGTTGTATGTCTCAGGTACTAGACTTACAAGCACTTCTTTCAAAACCAAATCCCCATACACAACTTTTCATTCTAATATTCTTCATCAGTACTCGACACATAACACAAAACTGGCGTAACTTATCCCCCCAAGTAATTCCAGTAACTAGTAAAAGAAAAAAAAGAAAGTGTTTGGAAGAACAGGCGTGATTTTTTTTAGAAAAGGAACATAATAGCGAAGCATTATGCTAAAAAATAAAAGGACTAAAATATACAAAATTGATCATTGAAATGTCATACCCAACAAGGAAAAGATAGAATAGAAAAATGGAGGATCTATTTTTTTTTTNTTTTTTTGGTGTTTGACATACAATTCATCTGTTTGAAGAAGAAAAAAAAAGGAATGACTTGGGAGTAACCACAGCTTAGCGAACTGTATAGGCACGGAAAAAGGCGTCTAGCACGCAAAATACACGATACACACATAGTTTGTGCATCTGTGGATAAAAAGTTGTAATTTGAGAAGCTTTGATAATATTTTAAGGAAATAATACGTCCAATCAAGAAAGTAGACTGGCTTACTATAGCTCTGTTTCTACCTCAATGGAATAAAAAAAGAATTTTCAACAATTATTCATTCTTGCATCCCAGATGCGTCTTTTTCATGTTACATTAGTTCCCTTAGCTACCAGAGTTTACAAAATTAAATAAATCTTGAATCACCGCAATTACAATAGTTCTTAGAAACATAAACGTGATAAATACGAGGGGAAAAAAAATCATTGAATATCATGCTACAAAGAAGGAAAAGAGGTACAAGATGCTGTAAAAGATGGACTTCTATCTTTCTACTGCTTGTAGATCCAACAAGAATGCAGTTGTCTCTCTTACGTCAAGCTAATAGGACAGTCAGGAAAAACAAACATTTCTCACATGATCAGTCATAGTTCAAATGAAAGTATCAAGTTTATTTCTTTTTCCTCCTTTGAAAACAAAAAGAAGAAACAAGTTCTGGAGGTGCACTAATTTTACGATGCTTGCTAATTCAAACAATTTTGGTACCATTATCTACATTTAAAAAAAAACAACAATAAGCAGTGATGTGGTTAGGTTAGATGTGGCCTTGTGGTTTCAGCCCTGAACACCTAATCAGTGGGTCCCAGGTTAAACTCAATACAATCAAAATCGAGGACACTAAAACCCCATTCCCTTGCGAATCTAACAAATCTGATGTGCCGGTACAAAACAAAAAAATACAAAAAAACATCACTTTTTCTGTGCCTGCACAACAAAATTTGTTTTTAACAAGGAAATCAATCAGATTCTTAGAACTTCACAAGAATATCATTAATAATATTTCCATTAAAGAATGGATATTCAAATTCACAATTTCACACAGAAAGAGAGTAAAAACGAACAACACTTGCGGCAATTGACAGATGTGTTTCATATCAAAGTTTGGGAGAAAAAAGCATCCACTTCAACTTTCACTATATATCAACAGGCACACACGTATATCTTCACAATATTTCTGCTTTTCTCCTTTCTCATTTCCCCCCGAATGTTGTCTATATTACTCCATTCAAATCATTGTATTAGATATTTACACATACATGAATAAGGCTAGAAATTTTTATCACACCATTTTGTAGGGCTGTTACCTTGTGTGTCTCCACGAAAAAGAAATAACCTGCCGATTTTAGAGAGGGATGGTTTCTTCCAAAGCTCAGGTGTGGTTCTTGCATTTGATTTCTATGTACCCCACTAATATTTATTGATAATCAAGAAAAAGTAGGGGGTTGACAAAAATTTGAGGGCAAACACCCCATCACGAGAACCCCACTAAACCAAAACTGACCAATCTACTACATTATTTACTTCCAATGTCTGCCCTGTGTAATCCTGAAAGTTAAATACAGAAAAGGCCTTCTGGACAACTAAGGTGCTAAAGGATGACATGATCAAACTATAGGTTATTCAGGGGTTACGAAAGGACACGCCAACTTCTTCCATTTTGTAATCCTTTTTATAAAACATCATTCAAAAGTGTACCATTTCCTTCACCTTACCCAAATGCCATCAAAATCATCAATATCATAGAAGTTATTGTCTGTACACCAAAAGAGGGAGACACTTAGAAAATAAGATACAGAGAGAGAAAGAGAGGGATACTGTACGTATATATACAAAGAATATAAACTCGAGTGTAGAGGACTAATACATATAGCTAACACTATTAATCAATACCAGTATTTTCTCAATGAAAAGTGATATTCTAGTGACCATTTGAACATTTAAAGGTGGAAGAAAATCATGCATATTTTTTTTTTAACAGATATATATATATTTATATATATATATATATATGTATAGATATTTATAAGTTAATTTTAAAATTGCATTTTTGGACTCAAGAATTCCATAGTGTGTTGGAAACAAGAGTGTCTAGAATGCAAAGATTGTGATGGTCTTTATCCTGATATATCAACTAAAATTGTTCTCATCCTGTATAAATGCATAGCGAAGTATAAAACGAGAGACCATTACCCACAACAAATGGTCCTAGTCCCAGGTATGTCAACATTTGTTGGGATAACACTGTACAGACAGATGGCGTGTTTATCGTAGAAGTGGCAGCAGGAGGGATATCTTTACCTTGAATTTATTGTCTGGATGAAAATTTGAAGGTTTAGGTTGTATGGTCTGTATGCGGGCAAATCCAAGCTATTATTGTCCCCTACATTACAGACCACAAAGGGAGTAATGTAGAGTGCATGTACCTCAATATTTCATCAATCTGCAAACCCTACTGGAGCTTGCATCAGACAAAATAGAAAGTAAATTATTCTTCCAATGTCAATTTCATGTTCATAATTCCATGAAAACTTGGTGACATGAGGGACACTAAAAGACCAAATGACTTGAACTTGCCGATGCATGGACCATCAGAAGTCCAATACATCGCTACCAATCATATCAAGGAATACAACACTGTTGCTAGGAATAAATATAAGCCTAGGTGTATTTTCTCTAAACTCGCATCACTTTTAAATCAACACCTGATTCAGATTGGCTACTTGTAAAGAAAAGGGATCCAACAGATACAGTATTTCAACTAATCTTAAAGGCATTTCTCCTACGAGATGCTTCCCCAAATAAAAGAAAAATTAATAACACAATGAGCTCCATGTGGCATTCCCCAAGGAAGCATACGCTCCCCTTATTAGTATAATGGTCACGATGCAGGATGAGCTGCATCTCGTTGCCATGGAAACGGGCAACAAGAAGCATATTAGTCAACAATTACAAGCTGCTACTAAATTCAGCTTATCCATCCCAATATAGAGAAGAAAGAAGAGCCTTGGAGAAGTATTTATCAACCATTTTTATGGAAGATAAATAATTTCTGTACAAAGTCCAAATGAAGCCCTTCTTTCTCCTGCATACGAGTCCACTAAACGATTCTCAAAGTTTTCGCTCTGCGTACACCCGCCGTCGACGTGCAGCACAGAGATTAGATACAGAAGACGTGAAACGGAAGTGGACCACAGCTGTTATAGATGATGGAACGAAGAAGAAAAAAAAAGGACTGTACATGGGAGTGCCAATAGATGGCGCTATGCTGGACTCAAATAATACGACATAAGGGTTTTTTGTTACTCCTTGGCTTGGGAGGGTTCAGCACTGTCGTTACAGCCTTCTCAAAGACCTGGAGAGGGGGAGAGAAAAAGGTTGGAGAGGGGGGTAAAAACAGGTTATTGCACATGTCATAGAAAATTAGAGTAAGTTGTACCATTGTATAAACAGATATTAACTTACTCAGTCAAAAATATTATTGAAATCAATTATAGATAAGATGAGAATTATATATACATTACAACAATTAATTATCTCATCAACAACAATAAAAGAATGCTGGTCCAATTCAATTTAACTGATAATGATAACAATAAATATTCTTTAAAATGTTCCCAAGCCAGACTCATTGAGCTAATGTCAGAAAGCTACATGTATTTGGATGGGATCAGTCTTGGGATTCCACTGATCTGAGGAAAAAAATTGATGCTGAAGGATCATTTATACAAATCGGTGAGATAGTTGATTGGCCGACAGCACTAATATCCAATAGAACCAGCGTGCAAATATGCAGGAGGGTGGGGGGGGGGGGG
>BEXV01000127.1:175040-186947 GCA_003118195.1 Hemicentrotus pulcherrimus
CCCCCCCCCCCCCCCCCATCCACAGCCCTCTTTTCCAACCTCCGACCTTCACTTACACTGTGGGAACATATTCTTTAGGGAATGCATTTCTTGTGTAGGACCAGAGCATACAGGTCTTTCCGACAGCACCATCTCCTACGACCACGAGCTTGACCGGCCTTGCGTTGGAGCAGTTCAGCCCCTCTCCGTTACCTGCAGAAAAGGAAAATAATTTCACAATGAGCTGGTTACATAAGTAGGGGTTATGTTGAGGGATACAGAGAGAATAATAAGGGTGTTGTACTTTTTAATGCTTCAAGCAAGGTGAATCAAATTAATACAGAGCTGAAGATAAATTGATATAGTGTTAGGTGACTCCAGATACACTGATAATCAATACCTTTTCAACACACACTTGAAAAAGATGTTTTTCAAACTTTAGTAAAGGCTTCAATAAGATTTTTTTCAAGGAAAGTGAAAAAAAATTGGTCTTTATAGTCAGGTGGGATTTCTATATAATGTAGGTGGTCAATTAAGCAGGTTTGACTATATACAGGTTTGACTGTAAGAGTATTTTTACTAACCTCCTGTGTCCATAAAATCTGTCTGTCAGGTGACCTGTAAAACAAGAACAACAAGAGGAGAACAAAAATAAATATTAATGTTATAAAATACAGATAAAATTGGTCATATTAAGCTTTAGTAAAGACAGAAGATAGAATTTCACAGATAATAAATCATAAAATAGTTGTGTGCCAATAAGAAGCCTGTTACTGCCATTGCATTAACTATACACAGCTGGTACAGCCTTCTTTTGGGCAACTAAGAAATGTTCAAAAAAAATAATGAATAGGCAACTACATGTAAGAGATATTTCAGGTCAGTATTGCTGGCAATGCAGTTCCAATTCTTATTCTAGAATTCAAGATATCACGATTAAAGGTTAGCTTTTCTTTAATTTTCTGATCAATTTCATAAGTGTTTCACAGCTAAAGTAAAAGTAAGCAGCTCTTAGAAAGTAGGATGCTATTACCGGTAATGGATTTAAAATTGATACTAGCTTTAGTGTGTGTATCTCGCAACAGAATCAAACTTTTTCTTAGTCACTAGTCCTGTCTTCATTAGCTCCAGTTTGCCAAATAGCCCGCTATTTCTGATTTAGGAAATCAGCCCGATCACAAAATAGCGGGCTATTTGGCACTTGCTTGGGAAATCTTCCCAAGATATCTTGGGCTAGTTTGCAAAAAAGCCTGCTATTTGTCCCGTCCGTCTTCACCAGCTTGATGACTTGCACTACACGCAAACACTGAGCAGATTTCTTGAACTAATTTTTCGAGCTGATGAAGATACGATTTGTAACTTCTAGCTAATTTCCTGGATAAAAAAAGCGGGCTATTTAGCCAACTTGAGCTGATGAAGTCAGGCCTACTGTGAAAGTTGCCCTCATTTATAGGCAAAAGATTGTCTCAAATAACCCCTGCAGCATAATATGGATTAAAAGCGAATGCTTTATAGGGCCTACCAGGTATGTTGCATATTATGCATACATGTACAGTGTACATGTATTTTTTCATCAATGTTTATTATTCCTTTACCCTGAACAATACATTTATTTTGCCATGGCAGGTTTTTTTCAGATAGTTTATCATATCATACTGTATTGGGCTTTAATCCACAACCTGTAAAACGAAACAACCAGAATAAGTTTTTTAAAAATAGTATGATATGTACATGTAGAATAGTACAATATGCTGTGTACATTTTGAATCATATAATAAATCAACTAAGGAGGAAAAAGAGCTGTTTACTTCACATTCCGAGACTTATAGTATTGCTTTTCAGGCATCAATTTACATCCTGGCAGGTTTCTATTCTCATGACAATATACTGTAGCCAACCCTCATTCACACTACAAACATTCTTGTTATGGCTATACAAAGTCGTATAGCTATATACATTAACATATAAATATGTTTATTTTTGTCCAGTCTGAACATGGTATTACAAAACATTGTATGGCCAAACGCATGTTTGAGCATTGTTTTGAATGAAGACCCAATTAATATGAATCAGGGTCCAGTTCTCATCTGAATGTTGTAAAAAATCATATAACTGGGAAAGGGCTCATTGGGAGCACACCCTGGTGATTGGCTGCCTGTCATCTTTATAACTGACCTCTTCAAAACTAGTTCCTGTGCATGTTGCATTAATACAATGTTTTTATCCAGTTGGTGCACCCCCTTTTTGCTATGCGATGATACTAAATACGACGTTTCTTTATACAAGTTTTGTATAAATTTCCCATAGTCTGAACACGCTCCTAGACATGTGACCTCTAAAATTGAAAACACATCCATGTGAAACTAGTCTAGAAAACACTCCAATTTGCCAGGCAAGAAGTAGATTTCAACGATTTAAAATTGGAGGCTTCTTAAAATGAGAGAATTGAGCTCCTATAAATGCACTTTCAATATTCCTGATAACAGTATTTGATTGAGTATTGCAGTGCTATAAAATCCATCACTTGGAATGCTAGCTCAAGATTTTATGACAGTATGTACATGACACTATACAAAGATTATTCATGATCTCATGTTCCCATCATCATTTTTCAATATTTCTTCCTCTTCCTTTTCCATTCAATTCAATGCATCAAGGTTTCTTTTAGAAAAACATGACTGATTGTACACGCTTTACATGTAAATGCAAGACTATAGCATGGAAAATGTACGCAAACTAGAGGACATGATAAAACTGTAAAAAAAAAAATAGAAACATACATTTACATGCTTGAATCTTCTTCCCTCCACCCCTTTCTCTCTTTCTCTCTCTCTCTCTCTCTCCCACTCTCTCTGCACAGTTCTACATGTACATGTACTTCTCCACTTCAAGGGTGATTCATTGAAATACATGTACTTCTATAAAATGTTGGGACCGTCCATTTCAGAATACATTTCATATATACACTGCGAGGGAACATACATTTACATGTACACATATACTGCAGCATTGAATACTGTAACATTGTACATGTTTTTGTGGAGTTCACAAGAATGTTTTTCCCCCGTTTCCTGGGCATGATTCGACATGGAAATCCCAGCCCTGGATATCATCTGTCATTGTCAGGTTCGGGCCAAGGTGGGACCCACATTCACACAAAGCGCTCGTCATCTCATGGGACACGCATTAACATACTAGGGATGTGTTCACACTAGTAACTTATAACCCATTAACACTGCCAAACGGACTTCAAACCAACCTATTCCGGCAATCGAGGATCATTAAATTTCTTGGTTAATCTATTGTCGGTCTGAAGCTGTTATAACTACAAGTTCACAAAATCCTGTTGAAACAAGTGCTAAACTCAAAACCTGTGTTAAACTCAAAACATGCATTTAAGAAGACTTGTTGGACAACTCTATATTTTTTTTTGTGTGTGTGTGTGTGTGTGTGTTTCTCATGTCTCAAGAATGAGAAGTGGACTGATTGAAATAGAGCAAAAGTTGAATACTTTTAGATGTAAGCTCTGATATGTCACGTTCTCGAGAAACATATATTGGGAGAAATCAATTTTTCAAATATTAAAAAAAATTAGAAACTTGGTAACCGTACAAATAATTCATTCATTAGGCCTCTATAACTCGATTGCGAGTTTCCCGTCACATTTTTTTCAGCTCACAGTGAGGCAACTATTTCATTATTCATTATTTGCAATATTCCATTATGTTANAGAACAGTTGGGTGCATTATTCATTCAAAAATGACAGCGTAAATTATAAAGAGTGGGTTTCGCTTGGAATACAGGAAACAATTACAGCATATCGTCACAATTTGAGCCCTTTCATCCTGGTGTGCGGTCGAAAAGTTTTGTTGCGCAAAATGTGTGTAATCTTAACAGCAAAAACGAAAGAGAAACAGCTGGGTGAGAGATTATCAAAGTAAGTTAATTCTTCCTAGTCATATAAGCCATGTTCACATGGAAATTCATAGTTTTACATCGTAAGTTAACCAAACTTTTAAGCTATAAACAACAATCTACTAACAACAAAGAGGGTTCACAAGCAACAGAAACAAAGCGTGTCCAAAGTTTCAAAAAGACATAAGATTGCTCATTAGTTATAGCTTTGAGTGTACTCAAGGTTTGTAACTATAATCCCTTACTTAACTATTTAAAAAAAAAAGTTTAAAACTGAAAACCCGGAGTCCCGGACCAAAACTTTAAGTAAACATACTTTGGTGTGAACTATATGTAAACTATTTTCTGCAATGCTGTATGATTATGATATCATAAACAACTGTAACTATTTTGCGTGCAGAACACCTACACTGAAACTACAACCAACATCAAGGAGAAATGTTGGTTATCTGGATAACTGATTTCAAACACTCATTTAAATAAGTTTACTTGCAATATTTCATAAATCCTTCAGGTCCTATGTTGGAGATTATTATAAAGGACAATATATTTGTGTGGTTGCACTGTTTGGGTCATATTTTCATTAAATTCTGAAGGCAAAAAAGAAGGCTTTATTGTTGATACTGTACATTGTACATGCAAGTGTCCGGACACACAACCCCCATCACACTCGGGTTTACTAACCTCAAACCATTCCTCTCTGTTAGAAAACGGGTGTGTGTGGATGCGGCTAATGTGTCTAGTGAAATCTATACGATCTAACTGTCATCGCAGTGAATCACAGCTCTTTGTCAATGATCCCTTAAATGTTTAAAGGAACAAAATTGCTCAAACATTGCCAGGAAATTCACTGAAATTTTCTACATTCACCATCTATAAGCCTACCACAACCAGTTAAAATTAACTTCTTCTTTTCACTGAGAGGCTATAAAAATATGCCAGTCAACTGTTGATTACAATGATCTAAAAAGACGAGACAAAGAATACTGTACAGGTGTATTTCAAATTTTGATTGTTTAATGTTTTTCTTTTATCTTTTTCTTGTTGTTTATTTTGTTTTAGTCAACACCAGTACAAAGGGAATCAATCTTCAGACAAAACAAATTATATGCCAATCACATTTTTAAAAATGTTATTATATAGTTATCCACAAGGTTCAGAAGATATTTATATTCATCAAAGTACATTCAGGCTTATGTAAGTATCCACATGGGAAAGCTACATGTGTAAGAGACAATTTGTTGTAATAAATATTTTTATTACCATTTAATGCATCCATATTCAGGCATCACAATTATGCATGGTAAGGTGGTACTCATAATCATAAATTTATATTGATATATATACATGTACAGTGTACATGTAACTGTGAATTCCCTGATTAAAGCTTTGAAACGCCATTTTTTTTAATGACATGCACTAAACAAATATATTGAACCAGCGAGGGTTCAAGGTACATGAAATCACTCATACTACAAAGAGAAAAATGATAAAAAGCACATAACAACTGCTTTTGTAGTCAAGCAAACAAAACATTGTCTGTTCAAAGCCAAAAGGGCGTTAAACCTGTGATAAAGCATGTGAGTTAACCACCCTTCTGACTCCAGGCTATATGTGTTTAGAGCCAGAAGGGCATTATTCTCATTATTTTCTCCAGTTATCCCTTTTCTGGCTCTGAACGGGCAAGTTATATAGTGACTGTCAGAAAGGTACAAGGACCCTACGACATGTCAACATGGACACGTACATGTACTTAGGCTCAGGGGGGAAATTGGGCTTTCTTTTCGAGCTCCTTTTTATAGCTGAATTTTGAACTTTGGCTCTGCTTCCATGTCAATTGGGTTAATATTTATTTTAACCCAATGACAAAACAAAAAGGAAAGTTGGGGACTTTTTTTCTTCTTCAGAATCTGTCCCTGGCAAAACGAAACTGAGTGTCATACACAAATATGCAGTAAACTACCAACAAATGTGATCAAAATGAAATGAAATAAAATGGAATAAACAGCCCAGCAAAATAATTGCCATTTAACATGGAGGTGAAAGAATGGCAAGTGGGCTTACAACGGAAACCACTATACTGTGTATTATTTACATGCAAGTACTGTATGTGTTAAATGATAAAGAACTACATGTATGTAGCACACTACACTGAGTTATTGTATTTGAGCATAATGGGGTTTGTTGTTGTTACTGTTGTGTGTTTGTTTGTCTTACCGTATCATATAATATCAGTTCATTCCTTACTTTTTCTTCAGTCTAAAAAACATGCAAAACATTAAAATATATACAAAGCATTTTAAGGTAAATAAAAATACAATGTGTACATTTATAAATGAATTCATATACAATAAGAAGAATAAAAGGGCCACCATTAATTCAAAAGCCTATTGAGGCTTGACAGGTTTGATGGCCCCAAGAGTTATCAAGTTAAAATATGAGAATAAATCTTTAGAAATGCAATAAAACGGTAGATGAAAATAGTCTGGAGTCTTCTGGACAAGTGCGCTCATCTGGACATGAAATTTGTTTAGTGAGTAAAATAAGCACTTACAAATGTACACTGTGCCATGATTTACATGTTGATAACATTATAATGAAAGGCAAATCTTCTGCTGGGTGTGTCGCAAACATATTCTCCATTTCATAAAGTCCAGGACAGTCATTGGAATCTAGATCAAATGAGCCACTCCTCATTCACAAATAACGATGGCTTAAATTATAATTCAATTTGTATGTGGATGTGATTTTGTTCTGAGTAAATATTCAGGGTGTTGTGTTCATCACTTTGCCATCATTTCTCCAAGAGGGTCACATATTAAATCAAGTACTAGTATAAGCATGAACATGCATAGCAAACTCTTTTGATATAATTTGATTTCCAGTAAAATAATGAATCAAGTGATGGCGACAACGAGAACAACAATTGGAAATTCAAACTACATTCAAATAAAATCCTGTGTACGAACAATGTTTGTATTCGTCCGCAAATATTCATTCAAATCCATGGCACAATGCTCGATCAATGAATGTGCATGTACTTTGTTTGCTTTTATGAATTGTATTTTCAGTGTGGGAATTCCCAAACCAGTTTTGTTATCGGTTGAGTTTACTCAAATTGTTGTGAAAGTGGACTGTTCAAAGAAAGGAAATTGGCCGGTCTTCGATATTTAATCAGAATAACTCTTTTTTCTTCTTTTAGTATTGGGTAATGCTGAAAACTTAATGGCAATAATAATTATAATAACAATTTTTTTTTTTTTTAAATATTTAAACAAGATGGAATTTTGACTGCGCGCAGTCGAAAATGATGCCTCCGCCATAGAGCAATTTTTAAAATTCAAGTTGATTGTAGTCCATCTGTCGGTTTTTTAATGATAATGCACTCACAAGCTATTTATAGGCATACATAATGAGCCCCATGATCTTTGACCTGATGACCCTAAAATCTAATCAGTTCATTGGCTCTGCAAGATACATATACATGTCATGAGTTTGATGGTAATCTGTATATTGGTTCTCATGATAATGCGATCACAAGCTATTTGTGCATACATAATGAGCCCTGTGACCTTTGACCTAGTGACCCCAAAATCTAATCAGCTCATTGGCTCTGCAAGATACATACATGACCCAAGTTTGGCAGGAATCCATCGATCGGTTCTTGAGATAAGGCGATCAGGAGCTATTTTTTGAAAACATAATGAGCCCTGTGACCTTTGACCTTTGACCTACGTGCTCCAAAATCTAATCAGATTGTCTTCCTATGGTGATACACACTATCATTACGTTTGAAGTTTAAATCTCCAGTGGTTCTTGAGATATTATGATAACGATCTCAATGTATGGAATTTCATAAGTTGACCTCTGTGACCCTTGACCTTTGACCTACGTGCTCCAAAATCTAGACAGATCGTCTTCCTATGGTGATACATACTATCCTTAAGTTTGAAGTTAAAATCTTAAATGGTTCTTGAGATATTGCGATAACGGTCAAACGGGACGGACGTACGGACGTACGGACGGACGTACGGACGGACAACCCGAAAACATGATGCCTCCGGCACCACCTTCGGTGGCGGAGGCATAAAAATAATAATAAACATTATATTAGTAATAATCATGAAATTTTGAAAACAAAATACATAAATGATGTACAGCAACATATTGTACATTAATTAGCATGCACAATTTGTTAATGTTTTTGGCCACTGACAGTTTGCAATATGACAACCAATCAAAAGAACAAGTGAAACCATTCCAATATTAATGTGTGTGTGGTTATTTTAATAATCCAAACGTTTACCAGAAAGTTAATGCTAATATCAAAGGCATTCATGCAGTTTTTTGTTGAATAAAGTGAATCTTCTTCAAAGAAATGCAACGTGGCATCTGCTTTCAAAAGCCAGAAAGACACAAACTCTGTACACATATGATTTTACACCCTTCCAGCTCTTAGCAGAAAATCAAAATAGACCCTACCTTTAAAGATGTTTCTTCTACTTTTTCCTTCTTCCTGCGCATAAAATACACAGAACAGACCTTCTCTAGACTGACCTCATAACATGTTGTCCGTCAGCCTATATATGTTTCCATAGAGTTCTATTATTAGAACATGATGTCAGCAACAATAGCCTTTGTAATAAAAGCCCAACTCTGATTCACATTTGAAGTGTTAAGCAATGCAAACAGATGGCAAACCAATGGCAATAATATCCTTGTCAAATTTGAAATTGGCAATAGAGTGAATCAGATTGAAATTTGATTGGAACTGGTCAACCAATATGGTTATTTTATTTATTTATTTATTTCTCCATGGTTCAATAGTTTACATAGTATGATCATGACCATCACGGTAGTAAACACTTGATTACAAACATTTTACATTTTCAATTGTACGTGTAAATAATACAGAAGCATACAGAGGTATGACAATATAAGCTTAATGCTTGAGAGATTGCCACACCTTATCATCTAACGATATTTTTGTTTAAAGTGGTAGAAGAAGAGGGACAAAAGGGAAAAAAAGTAATAATACTGGTAATAATAAACAAATCATGGTGATAAATAATAATAAATCCACCAAAATCTCTGAGCAACAACTTGAACATAATATTGTGAGAGTGTTATTTGTCACCAAAATAAACGAGAAAAGATATACATGTAGTATTAGGTCTCAACTATTTTTTTTAGAAGTGGACATGTGTTTAGTTTTACATGTACATGTAAATCATGAACCTTATTCTACTTACACCTGTAGGGCTTTTATCATTATTGTAGAAAAGGTAGCCACTGTTGAATAAATCGTCCACTTCCACTGAAAGTACACTGTATACAGATTTTGACATAATATAGCAATCCTTTAATGCTGAAGGGGGTTATATTTTCATGAAGCGGGTAGCTCTGAGGGAAAACATGGTCACAAGGAAAAATATAACTCCCTTGCGGTCCAAAAATTGCTATAAAGCAAAATTTTCGGTTCAGCCTTTAATCTCCAACTCGCAGGACATTCCGTAACTCTCAAACTATATGTACCTGGCAGTGGAATAGATATCAATGTGAACAGACCCATTTAATCTTCATGAACTTCAGTCTATCTGGCCCTTCACACTCATCAATCAAGGTGGAAGACACACGATTGCAAAAAAGAAACGATTAGCGACCACCTTGAGGAAATACGAAACCAGACACCAGTTCCTGCTCTAAAGGTTTTTTCAGTGCAAGGACGTACAATACAACAGTCCAAAGCAGGACAAACAGCATGTTTAGTGTCCACACTATGGGAAGTTTATCCGAAACCTGTATGAAGAAACGTTGTATAACCATTGAACACATACCGGTTGTGAAAGAAAGGGGGATGTTCACAGTGACAAGTTTATACAAAGTTTTCGACATCGGTATCATAAGTGGATTATGATTCTTTATCAAGTTTTCTATGAAATGATGCTCAAACATCCACTTCGATATACAGTATGACATTTTGTTACAACATTGAGACTAAAAGAGGAAAAAACAATTACATGTACTTTAATTTCGTATGGCTATATATTTTTGGCATACATGTATATACATTTTGCTTGTCTGAAAGAGGATAATTGTTTTTCAATATCAAATCAATGGCAAGTAGAAACTACATGTACAATGTATAGGGAACTAATTAAGTTTATTGTTAGTGAGTGACTTTGATTTAGTGATGTGTCAAATAGGGTTCAGGATAGATCCCAGGAGTTGGACTGGAGATGGGAGAGGGGGTCAAGGGGNCAAACTACAGTGAAACCTGTCTATAAAGACCGATCATGAAAGACAAGAGGTGGTCTTTATAAGCAGGTGCTCTTTGGCTACAGGTTCATTTAGTGCATGTTTCAATGAAAAAATAATTTTCAAGGGAAGCAAAAAATCAGGGGGTCAAAGGGGTCGAGGGGGGTTGTGTGAGCTCTTTAGCATGCTCCTCCAGATCAAACTACAGTGAAACCTGTCTATAAAGACCGATCATGAAAGACAAGAGGTGGTCTTTATAAGCAGGTGCTCTTTGGCTACAGGTTCATTTAGTGCATGTTTCAATGAAAAAATAATTTTCAAGGGAAGCAAAAAATCAGGGGGTCAAAGGGGTCGAGGGGGGTTGTGTGAGCTCTTTAGCATGCTCCTCCAGATCAAACTACAGTGAAACCTGTCTATAAAGACCGATCATGAAAGACAAGAGGTGGTCTTTATAAGCAGGTGCTCTTTGGCTACAGGTTCATTTAGTGCATGTTTCAATGAAAAAATAATTTTCAAGGGAAGCAAAAAATCAGGGGGTCAAAGGGGTCGAGGGGGGTTGTGTGAGCTCTTTAGCATGCTCCTCCAGATCAAACTACAGTGAAACCTGTCTATAAAGACCGATCATGAAAGACAAGAGGTGGTCTTTATAAGCAGGTGCTCTTTGGCTACAGGTTCATTTAGTGCATGTTTCAATGAAAAAATAATTTTCAAGGGAAGCAAAAAATGTGGGCTTTCTAGATGGATGGTATTTACAGGTAAAACAGGTCTGACTGTACATGTAATACACTAGTTTACGGTAGTGTGCGCCATTTTAAACAAAGCCAATGACCTAGAGGTCATGTATTTATGCGTAAATTAAGATTGCGCCCATGCAAATTATGATGCCATCACTGCCTACGCGCTGCGTTGTGCGCGCACATCATCATTTGCACGGGCGCAATCTTAATTTACGCTTACTGACGTGACCTCGGGTCATTGGCACCCTGTTTGGGTGCCATTCAAAATGGCGCCCATGTCTGCGCATGCGCACTGATACAACTGTAAACCAGTGTATTATCATACTGTATTTTACCCTTCTATTTAAAATTCTTTCAAAAGGGAATCACTGTGTAGTTTTGTATTAAATCATGTATGTTTCTCTAAAGGGAGAACAGCCCATATCAATTCACAACATTTTGACAGCAATTGAAAAACAGTATACAGTATTTCAGGTAGTCCTACATACAGAATTACATGTTGGCTCATTGATGAAAATCAAAATACCCCCCAAATTAAAAAAAAATACACCCTGCATGTACATGTACATTTATTTGGCAATTTGAACAGCAAATGGAGAAAAGAAAAAGAAAGAAAAAAAAAAGAAGGGCTGTGGTTTACTTCGTCATTTACCAGCAATTTGCATTGTTATGCCTGTCAAGGAAAGAGAACAAAAACCTTCAAAAAATAGGATAATTCTAGAGCCTTCAGTTTACTCTAGCATGCACTGTGTTGTATTATGATCTTGATATTAGCTCGCTGACCATTGTGTTCTGCAATAGGCATTTCCAATGCAAATTCCAATGGTATATGCTTGAAAAGGTAAAATAACCACCACCACAACTGTTCTATTGTCGGATTGACTGCACAGGAATTTATTGAAGAGTTTGTAAGCTTGAAGTTCTCACTGACAAAAATGTGGTAGTTTGGACTTGGAAATGCTGAAAATGACATGAAGAATTCGACAAGATTTGTATTGAACGGGGAAAAAAGTACAA
>BEXV01000127.1:211660-245571 GCA_003118195.1 Hemicentrotus pulcherrimus
CTCCCTCCCCCCTCTCTCTCTCTCTCTCTCTCTCCCTCTTTCTATCTTTTTCTCGTTCTCTCTAGATCTGAACGCTTACTTCTTGGTCCTGGTCCTTTATTTTAGAGGAAACTAATAGTCTATATAGGATTTGTTTTTTGTTTTTTGTTAACAATAAATTCATTCGAATCGATGGAAAATGTTTTTATTCTAAAGAATTGCATATGAAAAACTTTTTTCTTCTCCATTACAACATTACAATTGAAGGGGAATTAAAGGTCAGGGACTTACTTTTCTAGCAAAGATTTGGACAATGTAGGTCTACTGAAAATTAGAAAAATAAACAATGCACTTTCTCCAAGTTGGAAGCGGATTATAGAAAGTACAGATTTAGCTAAATCAATTCCGTGTAATAATTTAAATTGGAATTCCCTCAAAATATTCCATTTGCATTCTTTTTCACAAATATATCGCAATTATGTATATTTCAATTGACTGTTAAAATTAATGGGATTCAAATATCTTTAGACACAATTATTTCAAAAAGTTTATACAAAGAATTATTGAAAGAAATAAGTGAACAGGGGCTGTTAAGATATAATAAGAAATATACAATTGCGATATTTCTGAAAAAGAATGCAGATGGAATACTTTGAGCAGTAATTTGAGGGAATACCAAATCAAATTATTGCACGGAAATGAGTATTCAAATTCTGTAAAAAAAAAAAAGAAGAAGAAATTTATAACCAAATTTTTATACAATGTACGTGTGAATTTACTCAAAATATATCAGTTTCAGTTTAGTTTCAAGTTCAGTTATTTCTGCATTTTCAATATGAATACATTTTAGCAATAATGATAAGTAATACAAGTAGTAATTCACAAATAAATAAATATAGATAATCAATAGTACAATTAATCGTATTTGAAAAGAAAGAAAAGGGGGATGCAGAAGACCGATATCGTAAGCAGAGCTTGAAATGATACCGGCCTTACAAACGGAGGAGAGGAGACAGGAAGAACGAGCGGGTGAAGAGAGAGCTGTTGCAAAGTGAAGAGTGCACTGCGCGAGCTCCTCAATCTATCAAATAATTTCCTTTTTATATACAAATAAACAATGAATATCTATATTAAAACAAAGTACATGTAGTATATAATGACCAGAATCTAATTTTCATACCTTATCAATAAATATTCTTTCATCTTCACTTTAAAGGAAACAAGTGTTGTACATAATTTTAATGTTATAAGCAAGGAGTTCCACACATCGGGTCCATTAAGTCTTATTGATTTTTGTGCCAAAACAATTTTAGGGTTAGTTAAATGAAAATCCATAGAGTGCCTCGTGGGGTACGAATATGAGGAAGGCAATATTTTCTTTCCTTGCTAGATAAATTAGAAGGAAACAAGTTAGCACTTCTACGTCATTCCTTATAAAGTGCTTCGTCTGAAAAAGTGGGAAAATTGACATGTATAGTGATTGTCATGTAGCCTGTATATTGCTTTGAATTGGGATACTTATTCGGTTATTTCCTTTTGATTCTTATTATACTTATTTTGGGTTATTAAATGTTGCGAGACGCCAACATGGGTTAACAAGAATTATTAGTAATTATTTAGGCTATAATTATGTGGGCTATATTATCCACATGACATGTCCTCTTACACAAAGGCTTGTTTTTCCCCCATCGCAAATCAGGTAGTTTGGGAGGGAGGAGGTGTTTGGTGGGGGTTGGGGTTGGGGGTGTNAAGGGGAATTAAAGGTCAGGGACTTACTTTTCTAGCAAAGATTTGGACAATGTAGGTCTACTGAAAATTAGAAAAATAAACAATGCACTTTCTCCAAGTTGGAAGCGGATTATAGAAAGTACAGATTTAGCTAAATCAATTCCGTGTAATAATTTAAATTGGAATTCCCTCAAGATATTCCATTTGCATTCTTTTTCAAAAATATCGCAATTATGTATATTTCAATTGACTGTTAAAATTAATGGGATTCAAATATCTTATTAGACACAATTATTTCAAAAAGTTTATACAAAGAATTATTGAAAGAAATAAGTGAACAGGGGCTGTTAAGATATAATAAGAAATATACAATTGCGATATTTCTGAAAAAGAATGCAGATGGAATACTTTGAGCAGTAATTTGAGGGAATACCAAATCAAATTATTGCACGGAAATGAGTATTCAAATTCTGTAAAAAAAGAAGAAGAAATTTATAACCAAATTTTTATACAATGTACGTGTGAATTTACTCAAAATATATCAGTTTCAGTTTAGTTTCAAGTTTTATTTCTGCATTTTCAATATGAATACATTTTAGCAATATAATGATAAGTAATACAAGTAGTAATTCACAAATAAGTAGATATAGATAATAGTACAATTAATCGTATTTGAAAAGAAAGAAAAGGGGGAGAATGCAGAAGACCGATATCGTATTAAGCAGAGCTTGAAATGATACCGGCCTTACAAAAGGAGGAGAGGAGACAGAAACAAAGAACTATAGTATCCGCTCGTCCCGGCTGATCAGCTATCAAACTCCTGACCTAAAGAATTAAAAAGCCAAATGCAAAGGTAAATGATTTTACGCTCTAACATGTTAAAAATGTATTCTATAACTTATTGAGAGAGTAGAATATGTATGATGATGATATGGTCAAAATTAGATCTGGAAAGTGTGAGCACTTTTCTCTTTAGTATTCCCCCGTCTCCGTCGGCCTGGGTCCCTTGACCGCCGGCTTGGCGCCAGTAAGCAATTCAAGGCATTCCAAGTTGCAGTTGTAACAATTCCATTGGACGATTTGTCATGATAAAGAACTGCTACAACTTTTTGAGTAGGATAACAATATAGCCGTTAACCTAGTGTCCGTGCAGTATACATTTTCATAATCAATTTTTCTCATTGATCATAGTCTATGACATTTTTAGCCTTTTCTCTCATTAAAATTGCTTGATCCAGGCAATTAAGTTCTTCTATCTAGATCTAGACCTAGATCTAGAGTCTAGATCAAAGTTAGGCCAGAGATTTCTCACGTTCAAATTTTCTATCGCCAGATCTTTAATCAATTCATCGATGTAGATTGAGACGCAAGTCTGATTTGGGATTTGGGATGTAGAAAATGTAGAAAAAAAATTTAAATTTTTTTTAAAAATTAAAAATAAAAAGACTTAGATCTACCGAGCTTTTGGCTGCTTCTCGATGACCCACATCAAGCATTCTGACAGCGAAAATCAAAATGGCGGCTAATGAATATTCAAATACGATAATGGGGATGGTTGACCTCACCTCGGCTAGCTCCTCCTCCGGATAGCGCGCGCAAGTGAAGCAGACAACACGACGTGCCGCGCGGAGGAGCTAGCCGAGGTGAGGTCAACCATCCCCATTATCGTATTTGAATATTCATTAGCCGCCATTTTGATTTCCGCTGTCAGAATGCTTGACGTGGGTCATCGAGTTCTTTTATTTTTTATTTTTTTCTACATCGTGGGGAAGGGGGGTTAAAAGGGAACTTTTAGGGACTGACAATTGCCTAGAAAATTACTGCAATTGAAGATAAATGATGTAGAATCTATCTAGGCCTATAGTCTAGAGTTTGTCATGTTTGTGGGAGGGGCCTAACGGCTAAAATCTAGCCGTGATATCTTCAACGTACGATGGTATAGCCGATCGTTCAGTCTCTATATCCGGAGGTCTAGTGGAGTCAGACGTAGTCTCAGTGGAACAACCGATATAGAGACTGAAGCTTTCGGTCTAACATAATACAAGCTCTGCTTTTTAGTAGATCCCCCACTTTATTCATTGATTTATATGATTTTGTCATATGCTATTAACATGTACATTATGTTTCTATATTGTAGGTTTACTTATAATTATTACCATGTCATTATGTTCAATTATGTTATCTTCGATAAAGTAAAATAAATAAACTTGAAACTTGATATAGGGTCTAGTCTTAATTTTTTTTCTTCTTCAAATAGCTTTCTTTTATAACATTCTTTTTTTCTTCTTTTATTGTAGTAAAGAAAATTGCCTCAAACAAAATAGACTGATCTTTATAATGACTTCTAATTTTCTTTGCCATTTATGATTCTTAATCTGTATTATTCGGTTGAATGATTTCTTAGCATTTATTCATCCTGAATCTTTATTTATCTCTTAAGAAACAACAGGCATGTTGCCAAGGTTCGCCCCACTCAACACTCCTCTCCATCGACGTTTGGAGACTGGAGCAGTTCTCATATGGTGGTTCATCTTCATGTGGTTGAGGTTTGCCGTTCAGATATTTCTTGTAGCTCTACTTTTCACAAGGTAAGTTTTGTTGTTTTGTCTTGTTTTGACTTGTCTACTCTTGTTTTTTGTTGCTTTGTTTTACTTTATTTCCTTGTTGTTATCGTTTGTGTTTCTTATTTGGTATTTGGTAAATATGGTATTTGAATCCAGTGGTAGTTTTGTTTTTCTAAAAAAAGTAATTTGCTGTTACCGGATAACGGATTGTAATTCACCCATAGGTTTTTCTGGGTGTCTTTCGTGCTGGTGGGCTGGGCATACTATGACCGACACACCCCAAAGAGAGGTGGTCGCCGCAGCAACTTCATGCGTCGCGGCCGTATCTGGAAGAAGATGGCCGACTACTTCCCGGTGCATCTGGTGAAAACTTCCGATCTGGACCCAAACCAGAACTACCTCTTCGGAGTACATCCCCACGGCATCATGAGCGTTGGTGCCTTTGTAAACTTTGCAGCGGAAGCAACATTTTTTAGTGACCTCTTTCCCGGGATAAAATCTCATCTGTGCACCCTCTCAGTCATGTACACGTATCCTCTAGCAAGGGATTTAATGATGGCTGGGGGTAAGTGAGAGGGTCAATTTCTTTTTTGACAGGTTTGGCATGGGAGGGGATACATTTTGTGGATATGTCCATACTCCATATAACTATCCCATGCTCTATCTGGTTCTCAACTAGAGTTTGATACATCAGTCCGTCAATTGGATCAATAGCAAGTTTTATAGAACACGGTCCTGTGGCCGTATTCTGAGAAATATGTTTTCTTTTATGTTACAGAAAAAGATGCTGTCTAAAAAAAAGTTTGTAGAATTCTTAACTTGCCTGTAGACTTCAATGAGCACCGAGTAGGATATGCTCTCGAAAAACTGTTAATAATTAACAATCAAAGGTCACCATTATTTCGCCATGCTAATCTTATTTTTAGATTTGGATGTTCATCTTGTCTGAGATCAGGACACAGCTTGTGTAAACACATATATGATTATGTTAGTGTTATAGATGACTGCTGGCAATTCATTTTGGAAAGAAAAGCTGCAGATGTCTGAAACTGTGTAAATGGGACCTGTTTAGTGATATCTCAGCCAATTTTATTTCCTCTAAATAGCATTTAAAGGGTACCAGTTCTTTGAAAAATAACTGGTTTACAGCTAGAATTTATGATATCATCAACAACAAAAAACTTTTGTAGGTTTAAATTTTTAGGGGAAAATAGTTTAGACTTACAGTATCGGTGAGTAAAACCTTATATTTTCTCACTAGACTTTATATTCGAACCTTCACTTCGGTTCTACAATACCATTAAACCTTGCGCACAGATTCCAGGTTAAAGTTCGGTTCTGTTTATGCCCTATTCTATGCAAGCCCTCTCACATGCTTTATCTAATATACCTACTAGTCATTTGTTTGGTTGTTAAGAGTCCATTTATACTTGCAATAACTGTTTGTAGGAGTAATACAGTCAAACCTGCCTATGAAGGCCGCCCAAACAAGGGGAACTGGGAAGTGGCCAGTGCAGACAGGTTCCCAATCTAGACAGGTTCTTCAACACACATTTCTCTCTCAAGGAAAACAAACTGCATGCCCACTGTAGACAGGTGGCCGTTATAGAGAGGTGGCCACTAAGACAGGTTTGACTTTATTTAAAGCTCATATTGTTAATGTTATATCAAGAGGTAACTTCTTGGTTATATACTGACATGGATCTGCTATTAAAAATACAGGGCAAGATATTTTTTAAAGATTGTTAAAGCTTTGATTTGATTCTCTTTACAATATCTACCCTTTCTGCTGCTTTCCTTCTATTACTCACAGGTATGTGTGATGTACACAAAGAGAGCATAGACTACCTGCTTGGCCAATCAGGGCCCGGGAACGCGGCCGTCATCGTGGTGGGCGGGGCCGGCGAAGCCCTTGAAGCTCGGACAGACAATCATGTGGTCTGCCTGACAGAAAGGAAAGGATTTATCAAGAAGGCTCTCCAACATGGGTGAGAAATTGACTATATTCCTGCTCATAAAAAGAGTTTATATGACACATACTCCAGCAATGATTGCTTGATAATATAACTAATGTTTATCTTCTATTCCCGGGACCTAATCCAGATTACTATAGACAATGAATGAAAATGTTTGCTTCTTATATTCATTGTTTCTCAGCGCATTTCTTGTTTCATGCTACACGTTTGGCAAGAACGACCTCTACCATCAGTTTTTATGCTCATATGTGCTTCATATTACTTTATACTATAGCATCTTGATATGCTTTTAGAGTTCTCAGGAAAATACACTTGCACCAAAAGACTATTCCACAAGATTTTAACAACACTGGATCTGTCTAAATTTGCTTTTCAGGGCGCATCTTGTTTTATGCTTCACCTTTAGCAAGAATGACCTCAACCCTGAAACATGCACTTGTACCAAAAGATTATTCTCCAAAGATTTTAATAACACTAGATCTGTTCAAAAGATTATCCTACAATATTTTAACAACACTAGATCACAAGCATCCAAACCACAAGAAAGCTAGATTCGACAAAATTTCGGACACTACAACGCCACCTACGTCGGGGACACACACAGCATCTCACCGACACAACAACGCTGCCTACCTCGGGGACACATACAGCGTCTCGCCGACACCACACCTCACTCATGGATACGGAGCACCCCCAGGTCCGCAACCCGGAGGCTCCAAGTTCCACAACCTGGTGACTGTAGCTCAAACGGCCACGTATAGTATCCCAAAGTCCGCAACCCAGTGACTTACGCTCACGCACGCCAGCTATTCCCCACTCCTGACGACGGATAGTAACCTGTTCAAAACATCGAGCAACTCCTTCCACCTATCCTCTTCAATCGGCGCTAAATATAGTTCTCCTTAGAACTATAAGCTAAGAAAGATAACCAACAGTCATTTTCAAGACTACCAACAGTCCTTTTCAGGACTACACACACTCAAGAAAGAAAGATTATTGAGTCCTTTTCAGGACTCCCAAATCCTCCCCCCTCTCTTACATGGTACAACCGCAAACCTACTATATAACACTAGATCTGTTCATATATGTTTTTTCAGGGCGCATCTTGTTCCATGCTACACCTTTGGCGAGAATGACCTCTACCATCAGTTTCCAAACACAGAGGGATCCCGCACACGGTGGATACAGCAGCAGATGACCAGGTTCTTTGGCTTTGCCGTACCCATCTTCTACGGGAGGGGTGTATTCCAGTATAGTTTGGGATTTCTACCATTCAGGAAAGAGCTTAATACAGTCGGTAAGCACGCATAACATTGAAACTATATTTTGTGTAGATAATTTAGGGGCCTATCCAGAAATTGATAAATGGGGAGGGGGAGGGGGGGGGGTGGGAGAGAGCTTTATACAGTCGGTAAGCATACACAAAATTAAACTATATTTGGATTAACAGTGTTGATAATAAGGGGTGTATCCAGAATTGATAAATAGGGAGGGGGGGGGGTTCTCTCCATAGGAGAGATGGAATGTAATGTACCTCAGGTACTCCACATGGGTAGATGTCTTTTATATCTAAAATATATTATCATTAATGAAAGAACTTTACACAGCCGGTAAGCAAAATTGTTAAAATCTGGTTATCCCATGCACGTTTTTCCTCTGTTATATGCTTTCGTTTACAGTACATATTCCAGAACTAAAGATAGCAACATAATGAACATAGAAGGTTATATGCCTTATTTATGCTACTTATCAACTACATGTTTATCAAAACCTGCAGGCACATTATATAGTCTGTGCTTTGGACAAATGAATTTGACCTAATAAATGTGAGGATACATGCTTTGTAGACTTGATTCTTATAGGTATGTGACACTGATCAATCGATTGCCAGAGTTTGAACCAAATGATACTACTGTATCACTTAACCCCTAAATGATGATGGTATATATATATATATATATATGCCAGCTCTATTGGTAATGAATGCAGTATCTTGTTGGCTTTGCTCAAAGAACACTGAGCCAGTGTGAATATCTGACATAATAAAAAGCCATCAAAAAGATTTCTAATAATAGTGATAATGATGATGATGATGAACATGATAATGATAGCAGGAACAATAATGATTTGTAGTACCGGTAATACTCCTCCTGTCTTGGATGTATCACACAATAATGCAATTTGGGTTTACTTCGGTAAAGCTGTTGATATTTGCCTCATATTACATTCGGTAGTTTCTGTTAACATCTCAAGTAATTTCCAAAGGAATTTGGATATTATTACCTCAGCTCCAGCTCTAGCAACCAATATCGCTTTGCTCCACTTTGCATTTCTAGGACCAGGAAAGCTTTTCAGAATTTATTTTCTCTGTCAAGTTAATAAACCTTTTCCTTTTCAGTTGGTAAACCCATTCCTGTGGAGAAGATGGAGAAGCCCTCATCCGAAGCCATTGAAGATCTCTGGAACACCTACATTCAGGCCCTGCAGGAGCTCTTTGAGGAGAACAAGGTCAAATTTGGGGTCAGGGATGACCTAACCCTGCAGGTCAAATGAGGTCAAAGTGCATTATTAAGGATGACCTCATGTTACAGGCCATCAGGTCAAATCGCAAATACAGAGTCTTTGAAAGAAGAGATTCTCATCAACTTTAGGTGATTCAACCTATTCATCAGGTGTCTTCCAAAATTCAAACAATTCCCATGCTCATTGTGTTATGCTCCAGCACATTCTTTTAATAATTACTTCATTTTGCAGGTCAGATAATGTCAGAGTGCAGTACAGGGTCTATAAGGTGGCTGAAGAGATTCCCATCAAGCTTGGATGATGCAGCATACTTGTATTTCTTACATGTACAGTAGATGTCTTTCAATATTGTAACCATATATACTTTAACTGTGCAACGCCTGCCATATTCTTCTCAGGAATGACCTCACTCTGCGGGTTAAGTTAGGTCAAAGTGGGGAATCAGGGATGACCTTATGCTATGTACAGGTCAAATAAGGTCAAATAGCAGTACATCATCATTAAGGTGTTTCTTGGAGGAGGAGATTTCCATCAAGCTCAGATGATTCCACTATTTCTTATGTACTTTACGTATCTTCCAATAATTCCACTCCAAAAATAAATTACTTATGATAGAAGCAGAAAAATCAGACAAACCAATCCAAAAAAAAAGAGCTTTTCATGGGCAAATCTTTCCATATATGATATGCCTCATATGGAAATGGAAACAATGAGAAAACCTTCACATTAATATAGGAATATGATTGGTTAAACAAAATATGTTTATGAAGGATATTGTAATCTAGTGCATTCAAAAACTGTACTGTATCTGACTACAGAGGGCACACATCAGGGTGAACCATAGCATATGGATAAAGGTAGTTGAGACATGCTCGTGTCTACGTTTGGTCATATGATGACATAAATGGTACCCTGGGGTACCCAAAAAAATTCGGCCATTTTGTTGAATTATTTAATTTTTTTTTAAGGCTGTACCCTGGGTTACTAAAAAGTGGGAAATTATTTTTGTGTGACTTTTTTCAAGCTTTAATTGTGTCCAATGTTCTTGTAAAAAAATCCTTTAAGTCCTGTATTTCTAAAATTCATTGTTGTTATGAGTAATTATTCTATTATTGATATCATTTCATGCTCTTATGATACACCCTGTATTATTATTGTGGTATAATTAAAATTATTAATTATAAATGAAAGTTCTATTTTGTGTTATGACGCTATCTGTGTACAGCAGTCATGTAAATCTCATATGTTGTGAATAAACAAATTTTCCAATTGAATAATAAAAATGAAATCACATTATGAAGTGGTATTATCTTTTCGCTTGTGATCGTGAGCGAGCGCTATAGCGCGAGCAGTGCATGCATGCACACCATGCATAGTATACACCATAGAGATACCACGGAACTATGTACACGCACTCCATACATTGTAATCGAGTGGACGCGAGATGGCGCTACACAACGCTACCCCGGGGTAACGCGTGGTGCATCATATGTCAAATTAAGAAGCTCTGAAGAGTCCCCTCCTCTGTTCAATCTGTATGAGAGGGAACTATGTTTATCTCCATGAAACCACTTGACCAAATACCAATGAGAAAAAACAATTGCTGGAGACCTAAATATCTCTTAAAGGTAATACAAAGTTTTAGGAAATTTGATAATTGGGTGGAAAGTGATTCTTTACAAATTGGATATATTTGGATGCCCCTATAGATGTGTAATAAGCACAAGAAAAACTAGCCCCTAAAACACTTCTCCTTTCGAGAAAAATTGAATATAAAAATTTACCTGAGCTCCCGGTAAATTTTGATAAATTCAAATAGCGCCTGCGGCCGTACAATGGTAGCTGTGACCATGAAAATCTCAGAATATGTAGTTGTGATATATAATTTCCAAACGGCAATGGCTAATTGATCGATTTTAGTCAAGAAATATTGTTTTATAGCTTAATTAATATCTTGATCTTAGGAGGGAGCTATATAACATTAAGTGTTTATTATTTACAATTTAATAACTTTAGACTCAATTTCAACAGCAACAAAGATCCCTGAATATTGTAGGATCGCATATGCTTCCAATATGTTAATTTGAACCAAATTCATGAACCCATACCAAAACTTTGTATTACCTTTAATAACCTATGGAGTTAGCAGAGAGTTGCAACTTTTATTCAGTTTTGTTTCCTTATTTTTTCTTACTGATTTTACAACAAGAACAACTCTTCAATGCTATATCACTAAACAGATGAGCCTCTTCAATGAGTAAACCAAAAATGAAACAAGCCTATTTGACACTTTTCTTTGTTTCATAGTGATTTTAATCAATTGATTATGTATTACATTTCAGTGTATTCACTTCTTTCACTAGACTTTGAATGAAAAATTTGAGAGAGGATTTTCAAGATTTTGTTGAGTTTGTATTACAGTGATAGCAATTTATAAGACATGTATACCCCCTATTTTGATGTGTCATAGTTTGTCATTATGGTACTGTGATAAACAATGACTTGGTTTTCCTTTCATTGCTACTAGGAATATATTGTGGTAATCATCCACTAATAATTAGCTACCTCATGTATACATGCTATATTCTATGCATTACCATGTATTGTTGAACTGTATTAACGAATCGTGTACATCCATTGACATAAAAATGTCATTTTAATTGATGTATTGTGGTATACATCAGATAATAAGTAGCTACCTCTTTGGTATATAATGTATAAGACATGTATATATGTTTATATTCTATGCATTACCAGGGCCCAGTCACACAAAAATTACCATTGATGGTAACTTGGCTATCAATGGTAACTACCATGGAAACCTAGATATATATATATATACATGTTTATATTCTATGCATAACTACCTATTTTTTAATTGTATTATAGAATTGTGAACATAACTCAACATAAAAATAGTATATTTTATCTGATTTTGATCTTGTTTTTGTGTTAACTATATACTAAAGTAATTTTTATTTTTCATATTCTTTAAAAATCATTTTTAACTTGCCATTTATGTGATGTTCATGATCCTACCACTTCAGATATCTTATTACCGGTATAGATTTTTGTATTTTGAAGATTATATAATATTGCTTTTAATCTTGACATTGAAATAAATAAATGAAATTTAAGCTCTAGTAAGGCTATCAGGTTGATACAGTCATGTGGGCCCCATTGGTAACTTTGCCATCAATGGTAACTACCATGGAAACCTTGATTTTGATTGGCTGTTGAGCCCTTTTACCATGGTAGTTGCCAGTGATAGCAAAGTTGCCAGTGATAGCAAAGTTACCATCAATGGTAAGTTTTATGCAACGGGCCCAGGTATAATGAAATCTTTGATGTGGCCGATGTGATTGGACAAAATAGCTTGGACTTGCCCATGTATGACTATGATCCAGATAATATATACAGGTATCTAAAGCAGAAGTATGCAAAAGATGATATTTTATGAAAGGAATGTGGTTTGCTGGACAAATGATGATCGTCCGTATCCTACTAATTCAGTTAAACCTGACACTTAGTGTAAAGGGAAATTTAGACCTCGGCTAAGCCAAATTTTGATAAAACCTAGTGTGGTTTATATGTTTGTATAATACAGGTCTATGTGTCTATCACTATTGAAGAATGTTTTGATTTCATTATTTGTGTGTGGCTTAAAATAACAATAGATGTGTTTTCAACTTACTTGTAAACTACTTGAAACACGATCGCAAAAACTTTGACAAAAATCAAGCTGAGGCAATTAAATTGGCCATGTCCGTCATCACTTGTAATGTGAACACATTTCAAGGGTCCTGTAACATAGATCAAATCAATCAATCATAAATATATATTTCATATCAAACGTTACTGCAATCAATAGTATCTTATGATGCATTCATTGCATTTCAATCAATCAATCAATCATAAATATATATTTCATATCAAACGTTACTGCAATCAATAGTATCTTATGATGCATTCATTGCATTGTATTTATCTGTAGCAAATACTCAATCCTAAGTTTGATTTATTGTATAGTTACGATCGTTGAAGGAGATACAATTAATTTGAAGGAGGTACAGTGATCTGTAACTCTTAGGGCAGTGCATGGACATGATTTCCAATGGAAATATGGAAGGGTATTGAAGTACAATTTTTTGACGACCACACTGACTTTAAGATATCAGTTTCATTGCCAATCAAAAGTACTTACAATAAACACTTCACACTCTATTATGTCTTGTTTCCTGTTGCTTGTGTTTCTTTTCAGATTTATTTCAGGACCCGGTATTCTGATTTGTATACGATTTATTTTTTCACTGTGATCAGAAAATCCAAAGGTCCGTAGTCTACTGAAAGTTAAAACCGATGCTGGGTTTAATCTCTTGTTTGATATCAGGTTTAATGAGGAAGATAGTCTGAGGTCTCAGTTTACCTTAAAGCCTGTCTGCACTAGTTTGGCCAGGGGGATTAGACCTCCCTGCAAGGTCACTGGCAGGTGGTTATCTCATCAAATCAGCTCTCAATTAACATAAGGAAAGGAGGATAGTCTGCACTAGTTTGGCCAGGGAGATAAGACCTCCCTGAAAGGTCACTGGCAGGTGGTTATCTCATCAAATCAGCTCTCAATTAACATAAGAAAAGGAGGATCATGGGGGACCAACAGGCACAGATTAGGCATTGTTAGCTATATAGAGGGCGCAAGTAGCTATAAGTAGTGAAGAGGAGCTTTAAAATCTTTAATCCTAGACCCAAGGTCAAGTGTAAATGAATTGATAGACTACGGACCAAAGAGCCATTTTACCAAAGTGACCTTATTTTAATCTTAGCTAGGAATTTTGTATATTGAAGTGTGATTATGGTGGAAATATATTATTATGGTATTAAATGACTTCCATTTGTAAGTCCTTCAATAAAAATATACTTGTGATGAAAGAGAGTGGTTATTCTGATGTTTTGTTATGAAATAAGTCCTTATTTTCCTTTTTTTATGCAAACATGGTCATTCAATTGTTGTAACCAGTTACCACTACTTTTATCTATATGTTTTAAGGCTGCCACATATTATCTAGTCTATTGCCTGGACTGTTCTCAATATGTCTGTAGGAATGATGAAATAGTGGGGTCAATCCTCCGCAGAGGGTGACAAGTATGACCATTACCACAAATGCAAATAACCCCCTTTTGCGGTCAATTTCAAGGAAAATTTGTGAAATTTAACCCCTTTTTTAAGTCAAAACAAGGACAAAATAGTACTTTGGAATACCCATATTTATAAGATTGTAAGGACACTTTCACAAATTTACCACTATTTTAAGGACAAGACTCGGCTCAGAGAATTTTTCTTCCCGGTTTTCTCTTTACTCATTTCCTGACCCCTATTTATCAATTTCTAGGACAACTGTGCACACCTATTTTCTATATTTCGAGGAATATTTTGTCTGCGGACATTGCTTGAAATTGACCCCTTTTCCCGCGATTTTGGTAACGGTCATGCGGTCCCTAAGTCACATTGAGTGACCCCATCAAGGCGAGCGAAAGCGCACACACTCACAGGTAAAATGTGAAAAACGGCCAGAATCTGATCTTCCACTTACCTTACCATTTTTAAAAGGTATCATATTTGATCTTCCATGCATTTCCTGCCAATATCTGGACCCAGTTTGCCTTTCTCTTTCTCTCTATTTGAACTCTTGTTATCTTCATATGCACATAGAAACATGATGCATATGATTATTATTAGTAGTAGAAGTAGTAGCAATATTAGTATTATTATTATTATAATTATTATTTATGATAAATCATACAAACTCAATGTTTGCGGAAAGTCTATGCCAGTTGCATTTGTGTCTTCGGGAAAGTGTTGGCCTCTTAATCCTAAACATTAACATTCCTATAGAGATTTCCAATTTAATAGTTATTATTTTCTTCATAAACTTGATTTTAAAGAAGATATTTTTACAGCCTGTATTAACAAAACACTTGTTATTAATACAACAATATTGTTGCTATGAACCAGAAGAGCATTTAAAACAACATCAGTTTCTTTTCTGGCTTGAATTTAACAAAAAAATTATTTTTAAAGATTTGGCCTGCATAGTCTCATTCTTTTCATTGTCAATCTCCATACAACCTTGCTAAAAAATGTATTACATGCTAGGTATATAAGATGACACTTCAATACTATTTTCTTTAGAATATAGGCCTCATTTTATATATCATTTGACAACTGTCTAACGTTCACCTAGTTGTTCAAAGTTCACAGAATGTAATTCACCTATTATTCATCAAAGTTCATAGAATGATTAGTAATAAACGCAAGATCATTACTGCAGTGGTTTGCTTTTCATTGACCTCCTTTCGTTGTCCCACATTGTTTACTCCATATTTCTTTACTCTATCCACCTCTTTCTTTTACTTCCTCTATCTCCTTCTGAACAATTAAAGTTGGACACTAATTGCCTCTCTCTTTGAAAATTTGTTTGATAAAGTGCAATTTATAAGGAAGTTAGAAACATCTGTTTTGTCTTTTTACACCTATTTGTACAGATGAGTTTCCCTTTCTTGAATACTGAATTTTCTTATTTTAAAATGAAACTTTGCTGGTATTTTTAGAAATCATTTCAACTAATTAATTTCAACCCCTTACCTTCAAGGGCCCAGGGGCAGGGGAGGGGGCCCAATTCATGAGAAAATATTAAGCGGTGAAACAGCCGGCCGATAATTCGCTCTCAGTGGGAGAAGGGGGAAGGGGGGAGGGTAGTGGGCACTAATGGGGTGGCCCATCTCCAAAAAAAGGTAAAATGAATGTGTTTTGACACATTTTTTTCCTCCAGGGGGAGGGGCGGGGGGCCAGGCCCCCCGGACCCCCCCCCCTGGATCCGCCACTGCCCAGACGTTCCTGTACAAAAATAATTATTACTAACATGTATTTCATTGTTTATAAAATTATGTTTTCTTCTTTTATTTTCTTCAGTTTCAGGATTAATAAAAAGTGTGTAAAAGGTGGTGAAGTGCTTTTACATCGCCATAATTTCTTCACAGTTCACACGGCAATAAAATTACTTTAAAAAGCTTTGTCCAAACTTATATTTGTTTAAATATTTTCTCAGACAAATGTAATTCTTTATTTTCTTACATTATTTTTTTAGTAACAATCTGGGAAATGTAACTTGTTGTATTTATCTCTCATACTTATGATTGCAGTTCAAAACATTCTTAACAGATTTTGCACCATATAGCTTTCAAAAGATTTTTTTTCAAATTTTGATTATCATACTTTCAAAATTCCATCTTCATACATACCTTTTCTCAGCCTGCACTTTCATTAAGCATTTATGTATGACAATGAAAATGTTACTTCCTTTATAAGGACTGCCCTAAATAATCCTGTTATTTTGTTAGTATTTTATTTTCTGTTTGTTTATACAAAGGACTCTTTGTATAAACAGGGCCACAATTTTTTTGAAAGAATACATACTGTAATCTTTAAAATTTTGCAACTTTTTTCACCAAAAATGTAAAAAAAAAAAAAAAACCCACTAAAACTTACCTCACAAAAGCAGACTTGTAAGTATATTCTTGGCTTTATAAACATGGGAATAGTGTGTTTTTTCACAATTTATAATGGTAAGCCAATCCAATTTTGTTACCCATTTTCAGACAACTGTTTTACGTACACCAAATTATGTACCCAAAGTTCACAGAAAGGATTGTGATCTGCTCTTTTATCATCAGTAATATATAGTTAATTTTTAATATTTTACACCTGACCAAACTTTATAGGCCTAATCTTATAATGTTAAGACTAATCGTAATCTTAATCCTAATCCTCTCACTATGAAAGTCTGTACTTACAGACTATTCAGGAACATTTGATCCCCCACACCCTTCCACTTGGCTTCCCAGGATCCCCTCCCAAAGTGAAGATATATCCTTCAATTCCTAATCCTAAACCTAATCTTAATCCTAACTCTTTTTTTCTAATAAACCAAGAGTCTGTTCATGAAGACTATGGTTAACCCCCACCACCCCCAATTTCCCCTCTCCCCGATGATCCTGCCCCCTCTCTGGGGTGAAGGCAGCCGAGTTTGGTAACCTCCTGCCAGAATTTCACCTGCTTCCGTAGCAAGAAGTGAGTCATGGATCACTTGGGGGTGCCCGAGAGGTGCAGTGAAGGGGTAAAGCTTGGGGATCGGAGTTGCAGAAGATATGTTCACACGAGGTTCAATAAACCTAAAGTTCAGCTTTGGTTTTAAACTTTGAGATTATCATGTAGTAAAGGACTGTGCACACACCTTTATGGTTTTGAACCTTAAAGTTTACTCACATGAATAAATCACAAGCGATCTTATGGTTAATTAGCATGATAACTATGAGCAGCAGGTGTCCTCACTTGAAGATATTTGCTGTGTGAACACCAATATCTATGAGGTTTCACCGGCAACTAACAACGTCAACGACTGCTTGCTCATCTTGTACATGATGTTTAAAACCCCTTTTTCCATATTAGAAACTGTGTTTGTTTTTTGGTTCCCATGTGAACCCTCCTCATTGTTAGTAGGTTGTTGTTTAAAATTGCAAGGTTTCGAAAATGTAATGTTTAAAACTATGAAAGTCCCGTGTGAACGAAGCTACCTTTACTGATAGTTGGGCAGTGTCGGTGATAACTCAGGCCCTACAATATTGAATTTGTACTGTAGTGCAATACAAATTAGTCTCTTGCTTTTTGAATATGGTCAAATTGTTATTCTATACGTTAGATAATAAAACTACTTTTTACACATAGAGTAGTTTATTGCTAATATGAGTTTTAATATTGACGTTATTAGCACAAGGATATTGATAATTCACAAAAATTCACGGGTACCTTTAAAATGCATCAAATATCAGCAGCATTTCATAATTTTGCTTCTCAAAGAATGAAACAAATCTTTCAACCATAACTCATTAGACGGTTGTCATTTTGCTAAAAAATTTCCTGTACAATAACACGGTCTTCTTCACTTAAAATGTAGTCCCGACTAAAGTTGCATTTTGGAAATTTCAAATTAAAAGGATAGTAGCCTTCTGTGTAGAAATTTCTCTTTATAAGTGTATTGATATATTTATTGTCTTGGCAATTTAGTCAAGAGAAACTGATTACCATTTGGAACAACGTGTATTGTAATTTGTGTCTGTCACTGTGTGCTACTTTCTCATTAAAAAGAAACAAAATGTAGTTTTTTAAATATCAAAACTGTTTAAAGAGCATTTCACTCATTCTCTAGCAATATTTCATTGATTTTGTTGCATGTTTATTTATTGAGAACAAGCATGGAAATTATCAAGTCTTTTAGTCGAAGATAATCCACAGCTACCATGATGCACACATAGAATGATAAAAAAAAGATCCACAAAATAAATGGGGGGGGGGNTGTTTGACATCATCCTTGTCCCCTTTTCACTAATTGGTCACCTTTTTTTCTTCTTCAATGAATATGTTCCAAATCTTTGTCTTTTAATGTCCATGTTGTACTTTCCTTGTAGTCAATGTTTTGAATACGTCTGCTGTTTAATAAGGTTTTAAAGAGTACCCTCAAGTTGAAATCTATAGTTAAAGAGTCAAAATTTACGACCTTGTCAAATCAGATGCAAATAAAGACTGCAGCGCGTTTTATAAATAATTGGGAAAAAACGCCTCATTTTGTTTATGATCGATCATGTGTTCAAAGCACCTCTCAAAGTGATATAAATTCTCTGTATGGGCTTTATCATTACTATCATCATTAGTTTTGTTACTTCCTTCTCCTTCTCCCCCTGCTCCTTCTTCTATTACTTTTATAAAATTCCTTTTTTGAAATGCTCATAATTAATCCGTTTATCAAAATTAATGAGGTTCCTTTGAAAATGCATAACGAGTTTTGCCACAATAACATAACATCCTTTGTTTTTGTTAGCATAAATTAATGGCAAATAAAAAAGGAAATTAAGTGTGATCTTACTAATCATTGTATTCCTGCTTTCAAGGGTATGGGTGTATATTCAATGCTTATAATTAGGTCAGTAATGACAAGGACAATGACAGTGATAAATACAATCTATTTATCAGAGGAAACAAGTAGTGATCAACTTGTTCAGGCATGAGTTGCTGAGTAACGATTGTAAAAGTTTGTCCAAAAACTAAAATCTCATCCAAATATATGGCATCCTTAAACTTAACAATGTACAAACTTCAGTCGATGGTCTTTTTTTATTTATAAACAATTATAGTAATTTTTGTTCACACTGTACCAATAATTGATTAGAGCCTGAAAAGACCCCCTGAAAATACATTTCTCAAGCCCTGTATCTGCTACCAACCATAAGTGCAGTAACAACGTACAACGTTTATTAGTTTGTCAAAAGTTAACAAACCAATTTTGACAATTAATGATTTCTAACCCATAATTATTTGATTCGATTCCCCTTTGGATCATAATGATAAATTACAGTAAAGCATGACTACACCCTGTTCTTGCCTGTTTGGAGCCAGATTAGCTTTTACCATATACTTTAACAAAGAATGGATGCCCTTCTGGCTCTGAACAGACAATATGTGCTACATATATTCTAGAAATCATTATTAATTAGTAAAATAGTGAAGTCAAATCTAAAACTAAGGTTTTTTAAAACTTGTTTATGTCCTTCTTATGTACAGCAGACATATTAATATGAAGTATGAGATATTGAAGCAGAGAAGTGATAGACTCTAATATTAGGCACCTATTTGAATACATTACAAAAATGTTGCCTTTAGAACATAAGACACAAGAATAAGAAGAAGGCATCTAAATGCAAATTCCTTTGAAAATGAACATAAATTTTTATTCATCATCACTCAATGATACAATATTCAAAATCAGCATATAATAATAATAGTATGACATAAGCAAAGAATTCATTTAACATAATTGCAAATACATTCATAATATCTGCAGATCAACTTTACTATATTCCCATGTTAATGTTTCATACACGAACAATACAAGAAAATATCATAATTATACATGTATATCATGTCATTGATATACCATTACCCTATCATAGCACTAGGTAATAGTTTATTATTTCACTGTACCAAACTTCATCCTGAATCATAGACAAAGTATATAATATCAATACAAAAAAAAAAGAACAAAAATAGCATTACAGTTCATGTCATGCCATACACATGACAAATATAGTTTATTGATTGAAATGAAATAATCTGCCATTTTCCATTCTAACTTTCCTGCCCTTTACCCCAAGCCAGTTATGAACCAAAATCTGTGTAATGAGAAATGAGTTTAACTTATTGCAATGTTAATAACACACTCGTTAAACATAAAAAAGAGGAGATTTGGGTATTTGTAATAACATAGGAGAAACAGCTTGTTTAACACAGACACATACATGCAAGCTTTGTTAATCAATAAATTCTTATTTTCATAATTTTCTACTCTCTGAGTTGTATACGCAGTTGCTTCAGTGCAATGTTCAGCATTTTAATTCAAAAATAAAAAAGGGTAAAAATTTAGGGGGAGAGAAGAAAGAATCTGTAACATTACAAAATCATGAACGTTAGATATACAATATACACATTGAATCAGAATATACATGTGTATGTTGCTACCTGTTTGCCATGTTTAATCCATGTGTCATTGACAAAATAACACTATTTAGATGTAGTCATCAGAAACATACATGAATGATTGTGAAAGCAACATAACAAGGTGACTAAAAAAAAAGAACAACCTACAATAAAATTCTTATGTCTTCAGAGTCCAGAACCACACAAAAAGGAAATATCAAATTGCACAATTGTCTTAGATTTTGCTCCCAACAGTATATTCTAACATTAGCACAGAGATTGTTAGGCAAACTGCGGGTTCATGCTTTCACATATATTATAGTAAGCTTGTATAATGATTGTAAGACATATTTTCCAGCGATGATTGGTCAATTCCCAATGCTAACTGATTTCATAACCAAACCCAAATTTACACAACACTATATTTAACTTCAGACCCTACTAAAAAGCAAATCTCAACCAAAGGCTGAAACCTACATCTTTTGATATAATATAGCTTGGAGCAAATGCAGCAAAAAAAAAAACATTTGGATCTCTATATTTGAAAAGTTAAGGTTTTTATTATGTTTTGGACATTTGTGATGACACATTGTTTTAGATGTAACTCAATTTTGTAACCTGTTTAGTAAAGCATAAATGGTAATAAGTGATGCACTGATTAAAACAGTAAATTTGTGTCGACTTACAGAGTAAAGATCTGATAGTAAACTCTTGACAAGAGGTGTCCAAGAGAAACATGATCAGAACCCCTCTATTTTGTCTTACTCCATCCACTATGATCAATAATTACCCAAAATGCAGATAAAAAACAAATAAATAGTTATTCTGTCGAAGAAAAAGATGCTGAATCTAACAGTTGGTCTAAATAAAAGAATAACAAACTTTGAAAAGTTATTTCACCACCCAAATCAGAAGAAAAACAAAATTATTAAACATGTCAAATATTTGTTTTCATGTATGATAACACAGTCTACACTCCATAATTTAGTCTATGTGTATTTTTTTTTTTTAAACACCCTCAACATAAGTGGAAGAAAAGGAGGAAGAGGAAATGAAATAGAAGAAGCAATAGTAATGATGACCTTTGTAATGTGTCTTCAATGAAAAGTCATTTTCAAACCATTGAAACAAACAATTCTTGAGTAGGATCTCAATTACAAATGTATCCTATTAACATACAATAGAAATTAAAAGATGGTGTATGATGACTGTGTCTCATTATTTCTATCAGCAGAGTCATTGATCCACATTACACAAGATATCGGAAGAACATATGTATCTGAAGTGAAATAGAAGGAACAACTGTGATGATGACCGGTGTAATTATATTTCTTTCCAAAGAGTCAGTTTCCTCTACACTTAAACAAAAAACGGATCTAAACAAAACAAAATCCTTGAGTTGGATTTGGATTACAAAATTTTGCATTATATTTTGGCTTGTTAACCCAGGGTAACCTCATTATCAGAATCAATACTGTTCTCCCTAAACGTCCTGCAATCATAATTAGAATGACATTTAAAATGGCATAGAAGTAAGAAATCAAAACAATGATGAGTTGTGCGAGCCATGTTACTATTATACCCACCAAAAAAAAACAATGTTTTGCTGGGTTTACAAAAGTATGCATAATTTCAAATGAACCAATGCCCCACCATAGGGTTGACCTAAAATTAGCAGCGTTATATCTTAAGTTACATTTTCATGTTCGTTTGTTCATATGTACACTGTGAAAGATGTAAACCTGTCATGAATATATATAATATGAATATATGCAGGATACCAGGGCAATAAGATTTGTGTTTTTATGTTACAACACATATACAACAAAATAAATAACCTTTTCTACACTTTTAACACTAATTTACAAGAAATTGTACACACTATTTTACACACAAAAGGGTCACAGAACTAGAAATTATGATTTTCTTTTTTAGAGCTACGCAGTCGTCATTTTTTTCCTCCTAAGCAGCAATGTCACAGTACAATACAAACACTTGAGTAGCACCTTTGATCAATTGGTTGAATTTAAGTTTAGATGTTTGGTGTTAAGTGTCAAATCCAGTGTAATGCTTTAATACACCAAGTATGCATGATGTTATACACCAGTGAATTTCAGTGATTACTAAGTGTTAATCAATTGATGTAGAAACAACCTATGAATTAACAATGGAATATCTGTTTAGCACTTAACACTGGGATCCCATAACCCAACACCATAATTTCAACAACAAACTTGCATCACCATAGAGTCACACATCTTGAAAATGCATATGAACTTTGCAACAAATATCGAAGAGATGTGCATGCTTTATTATGCTGTGTTTTGCATGATTCAACACAGTGACGAGGACACCAACAGAAATCTCACGGGAGCACAATTTTGACTCCAGACTACATGTAGACCCCAAGAATTATGAGATTTAAAAAGAGGCCCAAGTATACAGACCTGCTTTATTTAAAAAAGCAATATGCAGAAAGTTAATGTGTAACCCTGCTTTAATCCTTTTGTAAGGATGTCAATTATCTGCCCACGTTTATATATATTTTACATTATTAAAAACAAATTTGGATATGATTTCAGTGGTCTGTTACATGTACAGTATTGTTCATTGAACACATTTTGTGATATGAATTATGTTCAATGGATAATTCTTTAACATGTCTTGGGATATGGATTATTTATAGAACTTTGATATGGGCGATATGAATTCAACAAGCCTTGTGCTATGGATATTCAATGAGTATTTTGAGTTTAATATAGGAACTATTCATTGAAATTTAACACATCTTAAGTTATGAATTATTCATAAAATATAAACATATCTTACAACGTGAAACTTATCAAAGAAGATATTTGGATAAAGCATTATTCACAAGACATGTCTTCCAATATGAATTATTCATTGCCTTTAAGTTTAAGGAATTGATCTTCTCTACCCAATATTAAACAAAATAATTTCAGTAGCTTTTCCCCGATGAATGAATACGAATTACCGGTAGACCAAACTTGCATATTTCATGTATGTAAACGTACAAACCTATGAATTATTCATTCAACTTGAGGCAATGCCGTCTACCCTTAATAGAGGAAACGACCTATAAAATGTGCCACTACGCTGTAGCTACCAGGAAGGGGTTAAAAGAAAGAGGAAAGGGGGGCCCCTGCAGGGGGTCACGAAGGGGAAGTGAACAGTCATCGAGATAACTCATCAACTGAAGGGGGGTACCTTTAGAACGTCTGCCTGTGTACGTGAGCGTGTGTGTTGCAAGCACTATGTATAATATGGTATTCAGGGAATGAAATCATGTACACCAAGAATGATATGGTTATGATGAGAAGGGCACAATTTTTTCACATGATATGTGCGTCAAAATCAAATATATAACCCAATTTTCTTTGTAGTAGACTCTGTAACTTTAATAGGCAGCAAACTTGTAGTAAGAAATGAATTTATAACAGCTTTACATTTGGAGATACAGCCAGATAAATTAATCATTAACCGCCTTTTAATTATGAACAATGATAATTCCTATTTTTGCAAGCATTCAACTACATAAAATTGAGTTACACATATAAAGAAAAGAATGATAATTCATCAACCATTTGAATCTTAGATCCATCCGTTATTTATTAAAAGTACATGTGTTTGTTTGAAAAAAACTTCAGAAGAAAAGGTCAATATATTTAAGTCTACATCAGTACACAATGTTGATAACTACGGGGCCTGCATCAATGATATAAACTTAGCACAAACTATTTTTAACATGGATATTTGCTTACTACTATGAAGCCAAAATGGTAAGGTTGTATCTTATCCACAGTCAGCAATTTCATACCATGGCAAATTGGAAAAATTGCATGACTGGAACCAGAAGTTGGCTCTCCAAAATAACAAATCTCCAATAGGTTGCTTTAAAAGTTCATTCACTACATTTCCCCTCTTCTTCTAATACATTTGACACCATGACTATTGACTATCTTTTTCAATTCACATTTGACAATCATTCAGGGCCCCCCTCCACACCAGATAACCTCCATAATTCAGTGTGAATCATTAGAAGGGAGGTGTTTATATAACCGTTAAATGTCAAACATCATAGATGTTTTCGGGCAAGCTTGTTTGTTGCCATGGAAATAGTGGCAGAGACTAACCGTGAACAGGATTGAACACTTGCCAAAAAGAAAGGGGGAAAAAAAAAAAAAAAAAAAACAATTCAAAGAAATTGATGATGTTATTGAAACTTACAATTCATTTCCTTATTAACAGACACTGTCACGTCAATAATCGGATATTCTGAGTACCAACAACAAATAAAAATAATGAAGGATGTTTACAAATAACGTTTAGCACTTAAAGCTAAGCTTGAGCTCTGTAATTGGCATTGTATGTTGAGAGAACATGGCTATAATTCATTCTAGATCATTCATTCTGCAGTAGATCATTTGTACCAGTAAAATAAAAACAACCTAACAAAAACTTGCTGGAAATAATTTGTCTATGCTCATTACTCAGCCCCTAAACATTTTCTACCAAAATCGTTCAACACATGTCATTTATTTGTAACCTAGAACATTCAGTGTAAGTTTTGTTGGATACTGTGAGAATTAATTTTCTAACATCACGAGAACTCAAGCTTATCTTCAAGTATTCATTGTAAGAGAACAGAGGACAGATATATTTTGATTAAAATGATTATAAACAAGACAACATAGAATCACTTGATTCCAAGATATATATATCTTCTTTATATGCTCTACTTTGGCTCATTTGTAACCATCCTTAGACATTGTAGTTGTACTATAGGAGGATTTTTTATGGGAGCTTTTGCATCACACAAACATGTTCATGCTGAAATGACAATTAAACTGATAAAGAAAAAAATATAATCAAAATATGAATTTTTATAAACAAAATACAAATGCTTTTTAATATAAAACATAGTTCAAAGTAAACAAAAATAAAAACCAAAAAACTTCAGGCGGCACAAAATATAAAGCATAGTATCTGGCAGTGTTCCTACTTTGAAACCACAAATATGTGACTTATTCCTGACTGGACAAAACTGAAGAAAAGAAATCTTATTGTATCATGGCTACACACATTGAGAATGCACAGAAGTTCCTTTCAGAACAGTGCAGAAAGCTGGAGTATTGGAACACCGGCATACCCCAGTCAGTTCTTCGGGGAGGACCAGAAGGTTACAGTGATTCAGTTGGCTTTCCCCCTCACAGGCACAGGTTGAATAGCACGATAGACATAATCATAATAGTCTACGGAGAAACAAATTCTTGAATATTTAGTTTTTTTAATTCCTATTTAGAGACTTAAATTCATTGGAGAGAGCATATCGTAAAAGAAAGTGAAATTACATCGAAATGAAGCGCAGTGACCAAAACAAGAGGATGTTGGTTAAGTTTAACCTATATGTATCCCCATTAAGGATATCCTTTAGTCTCTATTGTATGAATTCAAATACAATAGTTAATACTAATTCTTCTTCCAGGGAAGATCTCAGACAAAAATAACTTGATTCCACAATAAAGATTAGCTTCCCGTCTGTTATTTCCTTGAAGGTCTGAAACAACATTGACAAGACGAGCTTGATGATCCTCAACGGCACTTCTTCTCTGATCAGTCAAGTCTTGCAGTGATTGCACAGCCAGTGTATGCAGCTTATATCCAACCATGCTTTCAGCAAGATGTCATTAGAAAGAAGACTATTGCTGTTAATAACCAACAGTCAACAAGCTACAAGTACATGTAATATACACACTCCATGTGGTTCTTTGCAAGGACATGTACATGTATGTTGGAAATTTCCCAGTTGTATATCATATCACAGTGAGTGCCCAAATGTTCACAGTTGGGACCAGTCTTGTTCATGCTCACATTGTCTTTATTCTGTTTTCTCTCTCTCTCACTCTGTGTGTGTGTGTGTGTGTGTCTCTCTCTCTCTCTCTCCCTCTCCCTCTCAACTGTACACAAACACTCTCTCTCTCTCTCTCTCCTTCTTTCTTATTTTCACACATAGAAATGAGACTGTCTGCAGGTAGATAGAACTTTTCATGCATACCCAGGCAGTTAATTTACAGTTCATGCTGGGGTATTTTCAGCGTCCATCAAAAAAAAATAAAACCACTTGCGACGTTAATTTCTCTGGTTAGGCCGTGTTAAATACAGCTTGAGTTCACCGTCGTCCGAGCTGAATATGGGCGAGCGTTTGTAGTGGTCTACGAGGTCGTCTAATGACTCAAACTTACGCTGTCCGATGCAGAACTTCTTATCTGACCGTGTCACTTTGAAATGCTTTACCCTCTCTGGAGCCTTAACAGATACAGCAAAGTCACCAGGCTGTGGAAACGCAAAATGAAAGAGAGAGAAAATTAATTTCTACTTCAAATCATTCAAGAGTTATAATTAACAGAGGTAAGATATAAAAGAAAATGAAAGACACTCAGATTTGGAAATATTGTGAAACCACTTCCTCTTCATAAAATTTGATGCTTTAAAAAAATGACAAATACCGACAGGGCCACACACAGTATTTGGAAATGGTCAATCTGAAATCCAATATTTAGGGAGCATCTTACGCAATACTTGTTGTTGTACGACACATTCTCTGGCAATAACTGCTCCGCACTCAACCAAATTAAAAAAGTCAGCCTTTGACCAACCCTGAACCAAAACCCTTGATCTTTGATGGAATAAGGCCCTGACCAATTGCAGATGGAGTATACATATTGATGCATCCCTCATGTTGTCCTGTCAGTGGAAAACAGTACAGCAAATTTTAGACTACAGAAGATTTTTTTTGTTTAAACCAAGGGCCAACGATACTAACGATGGTATAAAATATGTCCATGTATAATTTCAACCTGCATAATAGATTGTTCCTCCCAAGCCGTCCTCAGAGATGTTACAAGACTGTATTTCATTCAATTGGGACCTAGAGCAATTAAAATCCTACTCAGAAACCTGCTCTTACCATTGTTTCACTTTCTCGTATGAGGAATAGTCCACTTTCTCCTGGACAGCCGAGAGTCTTTTCTGAATCCTGTCTTGTAATTTTCCCATGGAACCAATCCCTATCGTAAAATCCAACGGAGGACGACGGGGTAAAGCTGTTGTCATCGTCATGCATTTCGATGGGTTTGGGGGGTACAGCGTCCTCAATAAAGAATTTTGTTGGGCACACAGGATCCGCGTTCTCTACAACCTTTACATAGTTGCTGGGAACTAGTCCGACCTGACCTTGCTTGTTGCGTGCTTTCCACCAGTCCTGGTCATCAGAGGGATTTGAAATAATGTCCAGTGGCTCGCTAGCGTCAAAGTTTAATTCTTCGTCAGTTCGTCCCTTGAATGCATACAGAGTTGTAACACCCAGCACAAAATCGTCTGGGATGGAGTTGTCGTCACCCTTCGAACTCGTGCTGGAACCATGACTGTTTGGCATACTCGCGTCATCTTCACTCACGTAATTTGAAGGGAACCACCCGTTTTGTCCATTGCACTCTCCACGCCACCACCCGTCCCCAGACTTCTCAAGAACGTTCACTTGTTCACCTTTGTTCAGGTTGAGTTCGTCTTCCTGTGCGGCTTTGTAGTGGTACATGACCCTCGCAGGTTGCGAGAATGGCATTTCGTTTCCAGGTTGAGCTGTGTGCGGATGTGGGCTTTCGCTGTTCCGCGGCGAGATCGGACGGTTGACTGGTTTCCCTCCACGCTTTGCTGAGATCCCCTTGCGGATTCGTTCCACAAGGCCAAGCTTGTCTCGCTTCACGTAGTTCGAAGGGACATAGCCACATTGACCGTTCTGTTTCTCCACCTTCCACCATGATCGCGAATCATCAATCAGCTTGAGCTTCTCGTTACGTTTGATGCTCAGCTCCTCGTCTTGCTTTGAGTCATAGTCCCATTTAGCGACTACTAACACAGCCTCCTCCTCCGTCATCTCTACAATGCAAACAAAGAAATACAATGTTAATACCTCTTGTCTTATGCACCACATACATGGTAGGAAACCTGGCATGGGTCGTGGCAACATTTTTACTAGGCTTCAATTTGTCAAAGTTATAAGCTTTGGAATACAATGGATATGAATTTACATGTAGGTTAGATTAAGGGATTGAGGGGTCAAGATGTGGATTGGGTTGAGGGTTGGGCAAAATGTTTTAGCTAGGAATTAGGATAGTGTAGGATATGGACTGTATTGCAAGGGTCACTGGAGGATGTGTCTTACAACCTTTGGCATTTGAAAATTGTGGTAAAATAGGGGTTGACAAACGTGCATCATGGAATTCATTCAAACGAAACTCAGAAAATATATATTCACTTGATGTGAACAGTGCTTCTATTTATTGGCTGACAAGTACGTTCACATCCACACTTTGAAAGCTGCACAGCTCTGTCCTACATGTACGTACATACATACCATAATGTACACATCAACTTGTCACCATAATGCTATGCCACAGACACATGTGCATGTATGCATGGTAACTTACATGCTCTTCATCATAAACTATATACATATATATATATGTTAAGCGCACATATACAATATGTGTGCTTGTGCACACAATATATACATTGTACAATACACTTCAAGTACTGTTTGTATCAAGTACATTCATTAGCAACCTATCAATAGTTTTTCTTTTTTCCATATTGCCAGATTTTATCCGAAACTCAGAAAGGAAAACAAAAGGAGGTAAAAAAAAAAAACACATCCTGTATCCTGTTTTTTCTGGATTGTGTTTTTTTGATAAATCAAACTGACATCAAACACAAATAGTAAATTCCTACATGTACATGTATATGTACAGTACATAACAAGAATAAGTATAATTAAACATTATTGGATATAATAACGGTAAGTATTTTTAACACGCTCTATGAAGTTCATTTTAACCAGCAAACCACATGTTTACCCTCTTCTGTATAATTCATGTCTCTATTGTGTATTTGTGTGCCAACTCTCTTTCTAATTCTCTCTCTCTCTCTCTCTCTCCATCTCTCTATTTTTTCTCTCTCCTTCTCTCTTTTTCTTTCTCCCTCTCTCTCTCTCTTTCTCTCTCTTTCCTTCTCTCTCTCTCTCTCCACATTTGTCCAATACGCAGACTTTCATTTCCACACTTATTTTTTCCTCTTTTCTCAGTACAAATTATAATATTTCAGGGAAAACCAGCTTGATTTATCAGCATTCTTCTCAAACAAAAATCATAAAGGAAGTAACATTGTACAACTGTTCCAATGAATGCACAATATACAGTATGTAATCCTACTCAGAAAAAAAAAAAATGGTTCGCGGGACTTTTCACTCAGTTGATTTCAAAATAAGCGTAGAGACTGGGGAATTCCCCGTGCATGTATAATTCATGGATAAAGCACTGGAACCTCATTATGAAGAGCTGTATTATAATTTAGCTGGACCCAGCTCTTTTTAGTATTATATTAAACCCTGCTATGACAAGATTCCTGATATAATGTACATGTAGCTAGGTTCATATAATGTCTATGGGCCCAAGGACCTCATTATAACAAATTTCCACTGTATACATGTACAGCAAGCCTACATGTAATGTAGCTGAAGTACACTTGCGGTATGTACAAATGTACATGTAATGACATCTGTATTCCACATTGTAATTACATGTACACGGTCCCACAATAACATTTTTAGGAAGGGGGGGGGGTGGTTTGAACATTTTAGAGTCTGTATGTACATGTACACATCACCCCCTTTTGTAAAAACTTCCAAAAAAAAATTGAGTCCCGACTGCCGCATGTCCCGGGCCCTGCTAGCATTCTGCCCTGCATGACTCCAGAACTATAAGGCCAACTACAATTGTGTACATATACAATGGACAAATAATTACATTGCATTTGTATTTAATTGTACATGCATACATGCATAGGAGCCAACAACAGAAGGGCAAGAAAATTCAAGATTTCACCAAGAATTTAAAGGTTGTGTTCGGTATTTTTGTCAAAAACAATTTCGCAACTTCATTCCTGGACTATAAACTACAGATAACCAAAGCTGCCAACCTTGTGCAACCAAAAAAAGGAACCATGATGGCAACAAAAAAGGAATTCATTAAAACGAAACTTACAACTACATGTACGCCAGACACGCTTCCAATGCAGAAATGTCCAATCCTCATGCTGTTTTTTTTCCATACAAGCAGGTATTTATTTTTGGTTATTTATAAGCATTTCATTCTTTTGAGAATATTTTTCTCTTCAAGAATGTTTTAAACTTAGTTTTCTATTACATTTGTGATCAAATCAACAAAATTTAGGGCAGTTGTTTGATGTGCGGTATGAAAAATATAAAGAAAAAAAATGAAAATTACAAATCAAAATTAAAATTTTTTTAAAAAAATTAAAAATTTAATAACATATTTTATGAAGAAAAAACATATTTACCCTAATTTAGAGAAAAAAACAGAATATTTACGGCAAAAATGAAATGGTTGGTAGCTCTGGATAACCCTTAAATGCACTTGCAAGTTGAAACCTTAACACTAAAAAAAGAAAAAAACATACATACAACCCAAATGCGACCCTAAACCTAGAGCAAATGCGGTAGCACCCTACATACACATAGGTATTACATGTATGTGCTTTGGAAATTCAAAATGCGTAATTATTATTTAATTCTGAATTCAAAGGATAAAAAGAAGAAATGTTTTCAGTTCTGCAGTAACTTGATATGCATGAGAAACTGGAATGTGTCTCCTCTTCCCATTATCAAAGATTTATTCTCTTCCACTTCCCTCAAGTCATCATGGCCTGGATGAATAAAATATGGATTACACCAGCAGAATGTTAAAGCAGGTTTGCGCTTAAAGGGAAATCAGACCCAAATTGAGAACCACTCGAAAAGAAAGCAGACAAATCAGAGAAGCAAACTGATGAAATTTCAAATAAATCTGACTACCGTAAATATAAGAAAGTTATGAATTTTTGAAAGTTGTAATCACTAAACATATGAGCACTTCAAATTGGCTGAAACAGAAATATCAATGTGATGTAGTGCCAGACTACTTTCCCATCTGTTCCAACATATAAAATAACTAAAATTCAAATTTATAAAAAACCATGGCTCAGGAGGGTGTATTCTTTTTAGAGGACATACAATAATATGCTACCTATAATGCATATTTTGAGGAGTGCTCTAAGGGAGAAGGAGCTTATGAGAAAAACAGAAATCAATGATATTTGTGTACACGGCAAGTGGGAGAGTTATCCACGTCCTACGTCACAATCCATTGACCAAACTACCAATTTGAGATTAGCATAGACTTAGTGATCTCATATTTCAAGCATTCATATTTCATAACTTCCTTAATACTATTCGTCCGATTCATTTCAAACTTTTGCCATTCTGTTTTCCGTTTTTTTTTTTTTTCTGCTTTCATTCAAATTAACTTAATATCACAAGGGTTGGATTGCCCTAAACCCTGAGAACATCAACTGATATGATCAACATACAGACATACACTGTACATACATGTAGGCCTAAATGAACATACATGTACATGTACATGTACCTAGAATGTCCTGCTACCGCTTTACCTTTACACAGTCCCCTCAGTTAGTCAGTGTACATGTAAAAAACAAATAGCCTGTACATGTACACTGCACATGTCAATGTACTGTAGATGGAAGCTACTTGAACTTGAAGAAGTACACATTCACAAAAAGAACGATTTATGAATGATTTAAACATACCGTAATGACACCCAACAAAAAAACAAATCAACACTGATTACAAAGTAAACCGACTCATTCTATAATAGCCATTCTAGGTTGTCTGAGTTATAGTCAGTCTGGTGTCGGTCTGGTGTCGGTCTCACGATGTGACTGGGGTATTTACAAAAGTTGCACTGTAGATTAATTTTTTTAAATATGAATTTATTATGAACAGGTTATTTACCCTATAATGGCAGGCTGTAAAGCACAACTTGCACACCAAAATAGTTGAAACCAGCATAGGGTCTACAGCCTAACACTTTGGGAAATTGTCTTCATACGCATATTTTAATCAACGCATATCATACAAACACATGTTTTACATGACCCCTACATTTTATGGCAACACTACTAGTGTTGGAACCCACAGGCAATACAAACAAGTGCTAGACCAAAAATAGGCCTCCAACCCAATTGATCCCCGGCTAATCATGGAGCCAAAAATAATAATTCCTCGTTACATAATTTGCAGAACTAGTTTGTGTATTAAGTCATGCCCGCCCTGCGATGAATCATCACCGGAGCTTTAGATTAACACTAGCATCATCGTCGGCAGACTTTCAAGCCCCAGAGCTCCCCCTGTGAGATCACGCGCCAAGATTGTAATAAAGTTTGCGACAATCAATCATGAAATATTGCCAACCTTATTTACTTGTTGTAGATTCATGTAGAGTAATTTTGTTGTATAGTCTAGCCAGAGCCAGAATGGCATTAACTAACATTATTACTCACAAGGGAGATAATGCCCTTCTGGCTATCAAAATATAATTAAATGAAGAACAGCCTGCAAGGTTCAAGGAACTGCATGCCCATACACATGTATGGAAAAAATAAATAATAATTATGATAATAATAATAATAACAAAATGATATTCATAACAAATATAATAATACCAGGAGATAAAATAATAATAATAATAACACATATAACAATAATAATAATGTGCAAAGTAAGGGCATTTAATACAGCAAACAATGACAATAAACTGCTTGCAGACACTAGACTTTAAACATGTACGTTTATACATGTACTATCTTTTAAAATATTATACTTGCCGTTGTTAAAGTTAAACATTGTCCCCTGACGAAAGGACTAATCTACCATCATTAGAAGATCCAGTTAACACATACTAATCCAATATCTGTCTCGCTAATCAAGCACTTCACTTGATGATCCTTGGAGAAAAATCCTGATATCACTGTAAGTCCAATATTCCAATTTTCTGGAAACAAGTGGTGGGGAATAACGGTCTACATGTATGTCCCTTTCCAAGTTGTCTTGTCTGTGTCATTACTTATGCCAAAATCATTCACAATACAATGCAGGAAGCTCAAAATGGCAAATCCTGTTTAATACACAAAGCCGTTTCAAAACGAGAAATTTCAAATCCGTAGTTTGTGAAGCGAAAGTGTACTTCAAGACCAAAGCGACTGTTACCAGAACACTTACATAGTGTCGGTACAAACTAAAGTAGGATGTATAAAGAATTACTTCTTGTCATGTCAAGTACATGTACATGTACAGACAGGAGTCTGTGCAGAATAATTGCCCAAGTTCCGCCTAAAATGTACATACTATAAATTTTGTAGTGAGTTTAATAGTCCCGATGAAAAAGAAGCACATTCGATGAGCTTATCATATCCTCTGTGCTCTATAAACTACACATCACCCCCTACTCTCGCTTTCACTTTGCCGAGGCTACACATGATGACTGAGCCAAAGTCTGCAGATCGTGACGCTGGGAGGAACTTGCAAGTTCCTGTACGCCGGATCCCGGGAGGGGGCAAGGGGGGGGG
>BEXV01000127.1:264983-276617 GCA_003118195.1 Hemicentrotus pulcherrimus
CCCCCCCCCCCCCTGTGTACGCGCCTGTATCTGATTGTAAAATGTTCTTACATCACACTGTAAGTCGCAGATGATACTTTTCTCAATTATACATAATTTTATATGAACAATTCATGTTGAAAAAATATAATCAGAAGTAATTCCTCACATATCTGCAGAGGGTGAAACAGTAGGGACTTTAAGATTTACACGACGAGAGCGTGGACCGCCATGTGTGACATCCTTTTAAGGGTATGTGACGTCCTTTTAAGGCACTGCCGGGCACGGCCCAGTGCCTTAACACAATGTCCATGCGGCAGTCTACGCTCTCGTTGTGTAAATCTTAAAGTCCCTAATGCCAAGCTAGTAGGCTACTAAAACACATCCACACAGATATTATTCTATATGTAATACATATGAAGAAAAAATATATAATAATACAAATTATATTTGCTTATGTAGCACCTAACACTTACTTTACCAGAAGTCTCTAAGCACTCTACAATAATGCAGCATAATTACCCTGGCTTTAGCAGAGCAGCTGTCACACGTTTCAAGGAATAAATTCCTACCAGGTACCCATTTACTTCACCTACACATATATAGACTTTTGATTGAGAATGTTTAATTGCTTTATATCGAAATTACAGACATGATAAAGCGAATGGAAGTCTGACATAATAATTCATATAGTTTGTTTGTTTGTATTGGTAGGTAATCTCATCAGGAATTCATACTTTAGCATATTTTATAGTCAGCTCTATCTAATTATGTATATATACATGTACATATATTTGTTTTTCTTCTTTGGATTATAAAATGAAAGCAAGACACATATATACAGGAATATTTTACACTTTGAAAGAAAGGAAAAACTGCTCGTTCATGATAAAAGAAAGCTTCTGAAAAAATAATATGAAAATTGAAAGGTGCCTCTACAAGAGAAACTGATAGTTATTTCCATGAGCTATTAAACACCAAACCCCTTTTCAAGTACAATGTTATCCTCCTTTATACATGAAAAGGATAGTGCAAGCATATTTAAAAAAAGAAAAAGAATTATAATTGAGCCTTATAATTTATTTTCAAATATTGGTTAGGCTCAATAAAAATGAACAGAAAACAATAACTTGAAAGTAATTTTTATGAGAAATTGAACACATTAACAGAAGATAGTGCAAGAACAATAACAATTTTGAAGAGAAATGTTAAACCATGGTTTTGGGCTTCTACAATGACAATCTACATAATAGAGCAAAATAAAAAATAAACTAATGTATCATATAATATTACAAAAATGTATCAATAACATTACCATCATTATTTTTATTAAAGTAAGGTTCACTATCTTAACATGGTGAGACAAGTATTTACTGAATGACAAAACAAAACAGAAAAAATGGAAATTCAAATAAATATGTACAAAGTTTCATAATATTTTGTTCTCCTTGGCTGATGTTAAAAGGTGGAGGGAGGGGAGATCCCCCACCCCGCTGTGATTTCACTAAAATCACTGTACCTTTTTAGGATGAAGCAAATACTGTTGAAATCAGTCTGGAATTTGGAATGATTGTCATACTGGATGCTTGGACGGCTGAACAATGGAAACAGAAACTTGAACATTGACTGAAAATCTATAAACGTTCAAGTATCATTGGCAAGATGATTACAGAAAAGTGATTAAAAAATCATTTGTAAGAAACAAGAAAAGTTCTAGTTCAATCTATTCTTGAGAGAAACTATTTATCACGGTAGGGGGAAACCATAGTATAGTGGTCCACCCACACATCCCAATCAGTTATACCTGGAGAAAAGAGACTGGAAGGTTGCTGTGATATTATTTGATATAAAATGATGAAGCGGATCCTAATCAAATGAAAGCATATACGTGACGAGGCATTTATTTTGCCTAGCACGTAATTGTACTAATGACTGGTCATTAGAAAAAAATTATGAGCGGTCATTAGTAAAAATTTATGAGCAGTCATTAGTGAATACCAATGACCGGTCATTGGTAATATCTTGTTATAAAAACATCATTATATAAAACAAATAATACACATCATTTTGTTCGGGCATTAGTAAAATTACCCACACCTGGTACCTTGTTTGGGTAATTCTTACTAAGACCCTCACTGCTGTGTACTATTTGTACACTTTTCCCCTCCCAGGCTCAGGTGACGCCAAATACTTACATATACCACCCCGGATATCACCAATGATAACATCATGACCCTATCTGACAAGAAATTAATACTTGAATTTGCATATAGACCTAGTACCAAATTTGCATATAGACCTAGTACCAAATTTTGTGACTGCATTCAATGTGAAACACTGAAAGATAAACTTGAGGGCTAACCTAGATTAGCACCTTGGTATTTGTTAGCTCCAGTTACTATATAATATTGTATTGACTATAAATTAATGTAGTGTACATGTTACTGATTTGGTAACAATAAATTCAAAGTTCAAACTTTAGCTTGGTCTATACGAGACAGCATAGTACCCTGAGCTGTACAGTAGAAGGCTTTCTTACTTCGGTACTTGACAAGAACTAAATAAGAAGTTTCAGCAAGGTCCCAACGAATTCAGAGAACATGACAATTCATAAGTTTGGTAAAATCAAGGAATTGTCTGTTTGAAGCAAGAAGGGTGTTAACTAAGTTTTAAAATACATGATGTAACACCCTTGTGGCTCTAAACATATGAAATATAAGAGCTTAATTGAGTACTAGACAAGGATGACCTTGCAAATTAATACCTTGCTTACTTTGGTTTAAAAAGAAAAACAAGGGATGCAGCTTCAATCATATCCTGAGAGCATTGTAAATAATTATTTTGATACCAATGAGAAATTGATTAGAACTTTAGCTTGGTCCATTCCAGACACCATAGCACCATGAGTTGTTGAGAAGTACGTTTTATGGAATGCTTCACCGGCAAAGAGAAGAACAGGAACCTGAATGAAAATAAAAACAAATTGGAAGCTAAAAATGAGGCAGATATCAAATTGTTCTTGAGGTCACCGAGCATTATACCATTTAACTATAACAAATTTAAGAGAACAGCAGAGATTGGAGACTGTAATAAAAACTTTCAAGGGTAAACCATACGTGTGTGTGTGTATTTGGGTTTTTACAGACGTGTATCAATCAGATATAATTATTTACGTCTGGGGACCGACTTTTTAACGTCACCATCTGAAAGACGTGACTCAGTTTCGAACCTGCGTCCTCGGCTGAATCAGTTTGTAACTTCCACTGCTAGCTGGATTACAGGCGCGCACGCCATAAGTGGCATCTTCCATGCCACTTATACTCCTGTCACACCGATGAAACTGACATCGAGCCAATCGCAGACCAAAAACATAATATAACACTGCATATAACCTGAATGGCCAAGAATCAGTGGGTTTGTGTTGGTGTGGAGTTGGGTTGGCGTTGTGACTGAGGTATAACTGACTTTTGAGCAATTGTCATACATGTTTGTTTTGAACCTTCAAGAGTCGAATATGGACTGTCGGTGAGTTGGATCATAAGCAGGAGGTGGTCTCGAAACCGGGAAGTCCTGGGTTGAAAGCCTTGTCAATGCACTAGTGCCCTTTTGATAATTAAGGCATTAATACTCATTACCAAGCCCCTTGAAAGGACTTCAAGCTGTCAGTCCTGGGGCCTGTTTCATAAAACTTGTTATCTATAACAACTGCTATATTTTTATGACAAATTTGCTCTCAGCCAATCAGATGCCAGGATTTCAGTAGCTTATAACAGTAGCTTGTAACTTGTTATTGATATGAAGTTTTATGAAACAGGGCCCTGGTTGCTTACACATACACATGCTTTCTTAGCAGTCAGATAAATCAAACAAACAAAATCAGTCAATAGTAGTAACCTCTAGTGAATAACCTGTTTAGTATAAAGCTCACGCTCCCACAAGGTCCATTCAACACTCTCTTTCTCTTTATAGGATGACAAATATAGCCGTTCTAGGTCCAGTCGATTTGTTCAGGTCGCAAATTCTTCACAATATCTGCCACTTACAGTGCAAAATGGATTAAGAATGTATGCCAACCTTTTGTCCATGTCTTGTCCTGTTGCTGTAGACTGGCCTTTGGATACCTTCAAACTCCTTGCCCGATGCCTGCATGGGAAGGAAGGCTCCGTACGCCCCTCGTTGATACCGATTCCCATTCCAACGGGTGCAGAGAACCTTCTCCGGTTCGGGGATGGATGGGTCGTTCAAAAACTTTCTCAGTATTGCAGTACAACGCTGTGAAGAAAGAAAAAAAGTACAACACTTAGTAACATTGTGAGCTTAGAAACATCTGTATAAAGCACCCTATAAATGTTATTATTATAATTATTATTGTTGATATTAAGTGCTTAATATGGTGCTGCTGTTGTTGTTGTTTGTTGTTTTTATCTTCTTCCTCTTTTTCTTTCATCATCATCATCATCATCATCATCATCATCATCATCATCATCATCAACATTATCATCATCACCACCACCACCATCGTCATCCTCCTCCTCCTCCTCCTCCTCCTCCTCCTCCTCCTCGTCAATATTATAGTCATAACTCACTCAGCTCATATCACCTAGTAATTTGAATGATGTAAGCTCAAGAATTTGAGAGGCAACTCATGCTTCAGTTCTGGTCGGTCCAATCATCGCTCCATGGTCACTTGTCTACACTATAAAGCAAGTTCTGAACCTCAACCCAAGACTAAACACTAAATCCTGACCCTGACCCTACACCCAAACCTAATCCTAACCTTAAACCCATTGCAATCCTAACCCTCACCCTAACCTTAACCCTAAATCTTAACTAACATCTTGCAACCCTACCCCAAACCTTATATCTTTGACAAAATGAAACCTAGAGCAATACATGTATGTCAGAGAAACTTAAGTATTTGTTTACTGTCACAAATATTATATAGATAATGCTATGTACATTTGTATGCTTGATATTGATGTCAAATGATCTGATATTCATAGTGCAGTCTCAAGATCTTTGAAGTAGTATCACTTTTAGTTTAGTCTTTTTCAAAAGGCCTTACACTACAAGACAAAATAAAGCAAAATGGTGCTTGAATATCAAGGTAGTATTGCTCAAGAGACAGATGGATGAAATTGAAGTGTCTCTAGGTCCTATATCAATTATACATGTATGTTAAAAGCAAAAAGCAAAATGCATTAATAGAAAGACTAGAAATCAATGGACAATTTTTTGTTGCAAGGTAGGGCAAGCATTGTGGCTTGTTTTACCTTACACCACGTAATGTACATGTATGCAATTAACATTCTGACTGCTGAAATACAATTATTCATGACAGGTGAATGAAATAATTTGTAACATGGCACTTTTAAAACAAAGATTTATGCTTTAGATTTGAAAACATTACAAAAATGGCCTATGTAATTTAATTCTAACTCTTCCTAGGATATCACCGGTAAAGACAAAGCCCTGGAACCCCATCCAAACTTACTTGTCCAATTTCTTCATCAGTTAACGTCTCCATGTAATCCGCCCCTCTGCCGTAAGTCCATCCAACGAGTATGTCGTCGTTCCTGTCTTCAACATCGAATCCGGGAAGCATTCGGTAGAATCTCTCCTTCTCTTCCTCCTCCGATTCCTCATTGGTGGGCAAGGGTGCATCCCAGAGGACCTGAAGGCCAAAGTCGCTTGAGTTCCAAAATGGCCGCTTATACCTTTATTTTGAAGACAACAAAACTGGTTAAATTGATAAATAGAGTAAAACACAAAAGAGAATAACAATTATTTTGAAGTGACTCAGTAACATTCTGAAACAAAATCATTGATTTAGCTAATGCTGCAATCATAATTATAAATCTTTATGTCAGTCAGGAATCCCATGACTTCGAAAAGCTGATCGCATGTCTGATTATCAAGATATTTATGATTGGAAATCACTACAGTCTATTGAGTAAAATGAGTATGGTATAACCGGTCACTCAAAGATTGTTTGAGGCACTTCATGATCAATTTGAAGCGCGATTCTTTTAGGGCTTCAATATTACACCATATCACAGACACCGACGACACGTGGGGCTATGCATCTCAGATTTAACATTGCTAAACGATGCCTTAAGGGTTGTTCTCCCATACCAAGTTATCAAATTGAGATACATATAATCACAAGGTGGAGTGATGTATTTTATACTCAATATATCTTATCAAATATCCATAAGACTTTGACTAAAAAGCATATAGGGCTAAACACTCCAATATTGCCCATAGATGTACTGTGATACAGAAGTTAAACATTTGCGCAGGCAATCGGTAGGTTGTTGGCTCAAGCCCCCCAAAAGCACTTAAATCATTTGGCAAGGCATCAAATTATACTGGTCTCTCTCAAAGAAGATGTATTGACACTATGAACATGACGGACAATGAAAGCCGACAAAATATACAGTTCCTCATGTAGACAAAGGAACATCCCTTCACTGCTATTATGTAAAAATGTGTAGAACAGGTGTCACATGCATATTAACCTGTTCTACACATTTTTACATAATAGCAGTGAAGGGATGTTCCTTTGTCTACATGAGGAACTGTATATTTTGTCCGCTTTCATTGTCCGTCATGTTCATAGTGTGAGTGGGTACTCAGATGCACCCAGAAAAACAATTTTTTGAACCAAATCAATGATCATTACCAGGACCTTAAAGCCCACTGCACTAGCAACAATGCCTAATCAGTGTTTTTCTTATGTTAATTGAGAGCTGATTTGATGAGAAAACCACCTGTCACAGACCATGCTGGGTGGTCTAATCTCTCCTGGTCAAACTAGTGTACATGTACATGTAGATGGGCATAATCCAGATACTATGATTGTACTCAGAGATACCACATATGTGCTTACTTTAGGAAAATTTTGTTGACATTTCCATATGGGAGCGTTCTGATAGCACCGAGCTTATCTTCTGGCAAAGGTGGCCTGAAAAAGGTCTCTAAATTCTCCTTGAGAAATCCTAGAGAAGCAGTCACAATGACATGACTACAGCGAAAAGTCCTCCCATTCTCACAGGTTACCGTGACGACGGCATCACCACCTTCATCATTATCCTGAGCAAGATCACCATTTGTAGCATCGCAGTCAGCATACTGTATTCTTTCCACGGGGGTGTTGTAGAGGATGCTGCCTGCGGGGATGTCCTCAAGCAGTTTGTCCAGGACTCCTTGGTAGCCTTCCTCCCCCAGGGTCGTGTAGTAGCCCCCTTCCAGCTCCTCGTAGTTGCCGTAGCTTTTGAGCTGGACATCTTGGAGCGTGTTGGACCCGATGTCCAGACACTCCATGCTGCAGCAGTGCTTGTAGATCAACCAGTACTGCTGGTACTCCTTGGTGTCGCTGACGACTCCGCGCTGCTTCAGCTCCTCCGTGAATCGCTTAGCTAGAGTGTCACCTGTATTTTGGTCCATGTCCTCCTCAGTTATATGGTCAACATTCTTGTCCATGGCATCTGCATACATTTTCTTTGCTTGTAAGACCAGTTTGGTGTTCATGCGCTCTCCAGCCTCTGTTCTATATTGGTTTTCTTCAGCGCTGTTATTTTTGTACCACTTGGCATCCTCATTATCATCAAAAATGGAAGATGATAATGATGATGAAGATGAGGAAGAAGATAAGCTTCCATCAGACATCTGTTTTTTAAAGCAAAAAAAAGGTAGAAGTGTATGCATTGAACAATGATTTTCCTTGAAATAGTAATAATACAAATAATAATACTGGCTCCTTGTTTGGACACTCATGTCTGTCCCCCCTTATTTTTTTTAAAACCGGTCATGGCTAAATGGCCAGACATGTAGCTTTCTAGCATATGGGGTAAACACCTACATATGTATACCTGGATGGAGTGTGGCGAATGTGAATTAGTTAAACTTACAATGGACATCAGTGCTGGGCTGGGATTTGAACCCTTGTCCCTATCATTTAAGGGCAGGTCCAAGCTATTAAGATTGTGTACAGGACACTGTGGTCCCGTACGTCACGCAGCACATTAATTACATTAAAATTAAATTAAAGAATTGGTCAGAACTAAAACTTTCCACAAATGAACTAGCAAATAATAGCCACAGACTCATACCAAAAGATTGCCATATAAATAATTTCATCTGTTGTTATTTTTTGTTTAAAGTTTCAAAATGTCCCGTACGTCACAATCCAAAAAGCTTGGACCTGCCCTTAATGTCAAGTGAATGAACCAATACACCTAGGCCCCGTCTCATGAAGAGTTGATATTAATAGCAACTTATTTGCAATTAATAATACTATCAAATGCAACTATGTACATAAAGAGATAAGAGACTGCGAACTTGCGATTGATTTAGATCAAGATCAATCACAACTCTATGTAAGATGGGTCCCTTATGTTCGAGGTGTGTTCACAATGGTAGATTTTTGTTGTTGTGTGTGTTAATGTTGTGATAATAATAATAATAAAAACAATAATATTCAGTCATTTCCGTGTTTACATGTATATAGCGCTCAATACATCGATCCGACGATGCATGTGCCTAAGCGCTTTACAGATATATTATTACCCCTGTCATCGGATTCAGGCTTACCCGCACACAATGTATGCATATTTTTCCACTCCCTGGGGAGCATTCCAGCCAGTCGCCATTTTACAAGCGCACACTTGCTCGTCGAACCACATGAACGTTCGCATCCTACCGGGTATTCATTTAACACCTGAGTGGAGAGTAGCAAGTACAGGTAAATATCTTGCCAAAGGATATTACATGTAGTCCCGTGTCGGGATTCGAACCCTTGACCTTCCCATCTCCATGTAACAATACATATCCAGTTCAAAAAAGGATATCATCTGTTCAGAGTTAATGCCCTTCTGGCTTCAAACAGACGGTGAAGATACAGTAGATGAAGGACAAACCAAAGAGACAATCTTTTCAATGAATAAAAAGGCAACTGTGAAGAAATGCCACGTCATGTAATTAAAGTCCAAGATATGCATTATACAGTCTACTGCTTTAGTGACCACCTATCTACAAATACCACATTTTTTGTGTCCCTTTCTCATTGAAACATGTACTAAAGGAAGCTTTCTACAAAGACCACTTTTTGTGTTTCCCTTGGGCAGTCGCTATAGACAGGTTTGACTGCATATCAAGTTGGTTTGTTGCTAATGAAATGATGCCAACCGGAGGAAAAAAAAAAAGAATTAAAAAAAAAAAAATAACTTATGCTATGGTCATATAACCTAAAAGTAGCCTGCTCGGTGGCCGAGCGGCAAGTTTTTAACCAATTCTGCCCGGGGGCTGCCCGGCCACCAGGCGGCGACCGCCAAGGCACCGCTCGTTTTTAGGGCATCACTCGTCGACGCTGAAGTTTTAGCGCGGAGTTAAAATTTGGGCAGCACCTGCTCATTTTTCACTTGTCTCCCAAAATACGCTCGGTGCCTGGGCGGTCGCCGCACGACACCGACCTAATTGCTGGGTGATGCCTAAACTCCAGCAGCGACCGAGCAGGCTACTGATTGGTCGGTCGCTGCTCAGATTTGTGACCATAGCTATAATGAAAACAACAAAACTTTGTAAGGCACTTACACTGAGAAGGTCATGTTTCTTTGCCAGCTCATACACAGGGCTACCCTTCGTACCATGCAGCCAATTGGCTCCTAGTTCTATTGCATGCGAACCTAGAGAGAGAAAGAGGAAAAGGAAACAATTAATAGTTAATACTCAACATTCCAACCAGGCATCATTTCACATACATACACAATGATTATCAAGCCAAATTGACATTTGCATCTTACCAGATTTTACACTTGGGTGCCGAAATAGGAAAGATATAATGCCTTGGTTTTGCCTTCATTTCGATTATCAATCGCAACTTATTTGAGATTGATATCAATCGCAACATTTCAATGAGGATCACTATGCAAGGGGAAACAAAAATATGTCTTTGTAGACAGGGAGTCTTTCTATACAGGTGGTCACAAAAGGAAAATTTACTGTGTTATCAAGACATGTCTGATCCTCAATCTAGAAGCATTTAACTAATTTGAATTTTGAGTTTAATTAAATGCTATTGGGAGTTCCTGCAAAATTCAGTGAAATATTCATTACCAAATCCTTTCAGAGTCTGTATCCTTCCGCCACACGTCGGCATAGCTTCCAGGATGATGACCTCGAATTGACCAGACCTGCTTAGCTCCACCCCAGCAGACAAACCCGCTATTCCAGCTCCAACAATCACCACTTTCCGTCTTGGTGTTGCCATTGGGGCCGCCTTTATAACCACCTGCAAATAGCACAAACAACAAAACATGTCATAGAAAATAGAAATCCAATCGGTTTTCTGTATGTTTAACCCCTTTAATTACTAGCAATTTTATATTCTATTTTTTAATCTGCGGTGATTTACTTTATTAATTATTCACTTGATTTATTTTGTATAACTTTTCTTTTATATATAAACTGTAACTTTGTGATTAAAAAAAAAAAAAATAATATTACCCGGTAATTAAATTTGACTGGATATATTTTTATGGATAATGCGTTATACCACCACTCAATTTAGATTTATTCTCTCTCTCTCTCTCTCCCTCTCTTTCAAAATCTCTTTCATTCTTAATTGTTCATAACAATATGGTCAGTTGATGTATGATTATTGGTCCTGTGAAGTCCCATGTACCTTATAATTATGTTTAAATGCGATTGTTCTTCAATGTTATTTTCTCATATTTATGCATTTAAAGTGCCAATTTATACAGCTTTATTGTACAAAGTGTATATTGTTAACCATTTTTATGCCTGCCTTTTTATTGTATGAAATCCAACTCATGGTTGCAATAAATAAATAAATAATAATCATTTTGTAAATTCTGGTTATTTCGGCCAGAATCAAAGAAATTTACTGAGACTCCCTAATACAAAACTAAATATGTATCATATCTGCTGACCAAATATGGTACTTTATGTAAAGTTTAAGTTCAGATAGATCTACACTTCTCTCTCTGCATAGGAATGAAGTAATCAATGAAATATTCAAGAGCTTACCCATTTGAAAAAGAAAAAAAGTACAGAGAAAAGTTTAGCCTTGAAAGTAGATTCATACTTTCCTGCTCTAAATGTTTATAATCTGGAGGGTGTTTTGACAATAAATGACAAAAATCAGTGACAAATCTGCTGATAACCAATCAGTAGCAAGGATTTCACTAGCTTACAACAAAAACTGTCATTTGCCACTGATCATAAGAAAACGCCTTTTGAAGGATCTATATCCCCAAGAGATAATACGTTTTCCCAGGTAAATATAGTGAAGCCCTTTATATATACATGTACAGTCCTAATACATGTACATACATGTATGTATATTCTATTGAATGGGAGCACTTTGGGGAATTGCAATAACACAATTCAATGTTTCTTTCCAAAACTCTCCAAAAAGAGCTCTTTTCATGACATTCCAAAGCTTAACCCCTTCAAGGTTAAGTCTGGCAGACCTATTCATTATCTTTTTTAATGTCATTATTTTTTATCTTCTACTGTAATTATTTTGATAGACGTTTTTAATTGCTAAATACTAAATAGAGTTAGTCACCTTCTTTACAAGAAAGTTTTAGGTCAACGGCTGGTATATATATGGTCCAAAATCCATGTGTA
>BEXV01000127.1:288422-298711 GCA_003118195.1 Hemicentrotus pulcherrimus
TCTTTCTCTTTCTTCTTCTTAATGTCATTATTATTGTTGACATTGTTTTTTTAATGTTATTTAAAATAAATTACAGTCTCTTTTCAACCTGTGCAGCTCGAGAGATGGCACTTCAGAAGCAAGAGGGTAAGACCATCATGTACACAGCCATGGGTGCAGAGTGGAGACAGTTCGGCTACCCTAGGAAACGGAGACCTATTGATTCGGTCATCCTGGACAGAGGAATCACTGATAGCATCATCAAGGACGTCAAGGAGTTCATCAACGATCCAAAGTGGTACTTTGACAGAGGTAATGTAAAAGGCTGGTCATAAAGCAACGAGAATGAGGATGATAGTGTTAAGATCGGTCTATATAGAAGATGTTAGCGTGCTGACCGAAAATGAGCCTTCAGCATCTAATATCTTTTCTACATGGACCACTTTTTCATTAGTACTTCATTATGATTAACGTTATCATTTAAATGTTTTTAGTCCATATTAAAAGTTTGGTTCCTCAATGATTATCCATAGAGATTAGCTCAGTCTTCAGCATCGATTATGTACAAAAGACATAATACAAACTACAAAAATCAAATACTGTCAACCATGGAAATAATTTCTCATTTTTCATATCATAACCAAATTTATTTTGTTTCCTTACATAATTTCAGTAATTTTTACGAATGAGAAAATTCAAGACTTGGCCTTCCATGGGCCAATGGACTAACTATAGTTGAGCCAGGTTGAACAGAACCTAAGCCTCCATTCAGAATATAGGCTGGATGATTTTTATCAACAAGAATAAATGGGTATCATCTGTTGAATGCCTGAAGGGCACTAACTAGTATCTTTTGTATGCAGAGCTGATGCCCTTTAACGGACGATTCATGATAGGTGTTTTTTTTGTGAGTGATACCGGTAATCAAATAATGACACAGATCTTTATTAGAATAAATAATTTTGGGTTATTATTAGTTATTATTATGTTTTTTTTTCTTTCTTTTTCCCACAGGTATTCCGTACAGGAGAGGGTATCTTCTATATGGACCACCTGGGTGTGGAAAGAGTAGCTTTATGTAAGTGTTAGAAAAACATCAATTTATGTGAGAAGCTTAAAAAATGTAGTGGATTGTAAATCTACAGATTTTTAAATACCTGTACATATATGAATGCATTAGACAAATCAGCAGTCATCTTTTAAGCCAGGGCAGATTCCAAATCGTGGTATCTGGTGCATGCCTTCACCCCCCCCCCCCTCATGTTTATTTTGTTTTAGATGTTAACACTTGTAACCATTATGTCAATTTGCCATATGAGGCTAGCATTAGTATTTAAACATGTATATGAATCTTAACAAGATGTATTTCTTTTTTCTAGTTTTTTTTCTCTCTCTCTCTATCAAAACTCCAAAAGAAATAATTGGAAACTCAAGTCTTATCAATTATAGCTCTCTTAACATGGTATTATCAGTACTTTTATTATTATCATTAGAAAATGTGTTTATTCCTCTTATTAGGTTATGTTTGATCACTTTACATCATGATCAGTAGACGATACTAGACTTAGACTTTTACTTGAGATCTAAAAAAAAAGTATAATTATAGTTTTAGATATTGGAGAAAAACAAAGGCTTAATACGAGTACTTTTATCATTCACTGTTATGTATTCATATATTTTTTATATTTTTAGAATGGCCCTAGCAGGAGAGTTGCAATACAGTATATGCATGATGAACCTTAGCGAGCGTAGCTTGTCCGACGACCGTCTCAATCACCTCATGAACGTCGCCCCTCAGCAGAGTATAATTCTCCTGGAGGACATAGATGCTGCCTTTGTTAGTCGGGAGAAGGAAGAAGATCGTAAGAATTTATTCTTCTTCTCCTTGTAATTTTCAAAGGGCTATGCACTCTATCTTTATTCTAAGCTTCTGCAATTATTTATTTTTCCTCCTTATTTTGTCTTTCAATGAATTTAATTTTTTACAATGAAGTACTGCAAAATGCACTGTTATTCCTTCAAAATACAATCCATCTTCCACACAAATGAACAGTTCACCATTGACAATAACAATGCATTTTGTATCATTTCGTTTTTCACTTGGCCCCATATTCAGGTGTACTGCACATTCCATAATTACATATAGTCATTACAAATGGGGCATCATTGTGAAGGGGAATAAACAGTCTTTTCAATGATACCAGCATCAAGTATGATAATATACTAACAAGAAAGATATCAATGCTAAAACCAGAATTGCAGAATTTTTTTGAGGGGTTTATATTATGCAATTGCATGATTCAGTACTCAGCTGTCTTGTGTCTGACTACCAACATGACCATTACTCGACTTCATCTTTGAATGAATAATAATAATAATGATGAAATATATGAAATATGAGATTTGTCAGGTGCTGAATCCACTTGAAACCAAACACTCAAGGCACACTAGCGCAAAAGAGAAAATCACATAAAAACAGCATGAGTGGGATAGAATGTGAAAACAGGAGTACAATTAATTGTAGGCCAATCAAACAGATATCTTTATAGATTATTGGTGAATGATTCAACTGATCTGCTTTTTCTGTGTCATCTGCAGCTCGTTACCAAGGCATGAGCAGGGTCACACTGAGTGGTCTTCTCAACACATTGGATGGTGTCGCATCAACGGAAGCTAGAATAGTATTCATGACAACCAACTATATAGACAGGTAGGTCACTGTAAGGATAAAATCAAATGAGCAGTGCATGCTGGCAAATTGGAGTGATCTAGTATCGTAATTTGATATCCTGTTTTTAGATCAGGCCCAATCATCACTAAAATAGTAACTACATTTTAATCTTGCACATAATTTACATTTCATCTAATTATGTTACTGTTCACATATTTTGGAGCTGTGATGAAATATTCGATGAAATATCTAGTGAAATAATTTTATTGGAAATTTGACTTTTGTGAGAATTTGTGTAGTTTCTCCACTCCACTGTGTTCATGAAAAGAAATGCAAAAGAAAAAATGCTGTCTATGTCTAAGACAGCATGCAATGATGATGAGGGTGATGAAAGACAACAATTTGCCATTCTTGTATATTGCATTAGCATAGCTTAACAAAATAAACATTAGACTAGAAGTATCCAGAAAAATGAAAATTGGTGTACAATAAGCATAATTTAAGTTGGAAAGAGATTGGTTTTAAAAATGCCCTAAACTTGTTGTAATTTTGGTACTTCACTTTCATACGATCTTGAAGCTTATTCCACAGTTCTGGCTCTGCAGTTCTGCTGTCTGCCAATATACTTGTATAGAAAAATTGAATTAAACTACACCTAACTCCTTCCCCTTTTTAGATTGGATCCAGCTCTGATTCGCCCAGGCCGGGTGGACTACAAGCAGCTGATAGGCCACGCCAGCAAGCACCAACTAGTCCAAATGTACCATCGCTTCTACCCCGAGCTAGGACCGGAAGCGGCAGAGAACTTTGCCAACAAGGCACTGTCCTTCAAGAAACCAATTAGTGTTGCCGCCGTACAGGGTTTCTTCATGGTTTACAAGAACGATGGACTTGGTGTTATAGAGAATATTGAAGCACTCTGGCAAAGGTGATGAACGCTGCCTTGTCTTGGCTTATCTTTTATAAATGATCATATTGCTGGTACCCAATCTTTTGGTGGCATCCTGAACCACTGAAGATGCCGTCTTTCAAGAAACAAATCACTGTTGCCGCTGTACAGGGTTTCTTTATGGTGTTTAAGAACGATGGACTTGCTATTATAGAGAATATTGAAGCAATCTGGCAACGGTGATGAACGCTTTATCTCTGTTAATATTTTAGAAATTATATTGCCATATATCTTTTTTGGTAACATCCTGAACCACTAAAGATGCTGTCTTTCAAGAAACCCATTAGTGTTGCCGCTGTACAGGGTTTCTTCATGGTTTACAAGAAAGATGGGCTTGCAGTTATAGACAACATTGAAGAACTTTGGCTATGGTGATGAAGGCTTAAACCCTTTAGGACATACTTTGCCAGAAATTGTCCTTCAGCGATTCCCTGAACTACATACATGGTGCTAACGGTCAAGAAACTGATCAGTGTTGACATGGTGCAGCGTTTCTTCATGGTTTTCAAGAATGATGGATAATGATGATGATATGAACAGTAGAGCACGACATTGTAATAGAAATCATGTAAATACAACCTGTAGCTAAGTAGTGCAAATGTAGTAGGGACGGAAGTGCTGTGGCAGAGATTTGAAGCCCTTACCTTGTGGTCCATAGTCGGTTCACTCATACGCAAGATTTCAAAACCTCTACATCTCAATAGATCTATGTACCTCAAAACCAGAAATTGGTTTCTGATGTCGTGAGATTTGATTTATATTGAAAATCAAGCTAGTCATCCCAACACATGGCCAGAACATGGGTTCTCTACTGTGCAAATGCAAATTGTACTTTTCTTTAAATGGAACTTCCAGTAAGTTGTTGTTGGATTGTTTATAGTTTGGTGGGCTCAAAAAATGACCAACTGCAATAATCAATTGAGATTTTCATGTTGTGCCAGAAGCTCAAGGCTGGCTTGCCTTTACTGTTGCAGTTAAGTTGTGGATCTAAACCAGGTTTTGTGACCTTATAGGACAAATATACCATCCCCTGATTGGGTCCATACTTATTCATGTTTTACCATGGACAATCGTGATACCAAATATGAAATGTGATTTTAAAGTATTATATACTTCAAATTCAAGAGAAATTTATGATTAAAAGAAGTAAAAAAACACAAAGGACAAGAATATTTGTATTATATTTTTTGTTTTTATTTTAAAAAAGAAAGAAAGATTGTCTTGTAATAGATCCATGATTATCATACAAAAAGATTGCTCATCCAGATATGGCATGGCCAAACCATGGCAACTTAATTGTAATACACTACACAGAGCTTACTGAAACGCACAGGAATTTTCCTGCATCCATGCATTTCCTGTTCATTTACACATTTTAAAAACGTGGCTTTTTTTTGGCAGCAGTTTACAGTGTCGTATCTGAACGAGCCTTTACAGTATAACACTTGTCAACTTAGAACCAGAAGGGCACTAAACCATTTACTCTTTGTAAAAAGCATGAGTTAATGCCCTCCTGACTGTAAACAAAAAAAAAACCCATTTCCGAATGCATAAGTATCCCCTCCACCTAGTTTCCAATACATGAACATACCAAACAAAAAATTGTATGTTAAGAAATTTAAGTAGATGGCTCAAAAATCTTGATAAAAATCATTTTACACACACACCAAAAACCAGGAGTTGTTCATTATCAATTGGCATGCAATATTCTCTATGCAAAAGTCATATATTTTCTACTAACATGCACATAAATTTAAAATTTATCAATATTTATGTTTATAAGGCGAAAAATCACTGTACCCCTTATTCTCCCAAGCCTGTTTTTTCTACACTAGCCAAATTTCTAATGTCAACCCTTAACCACATACTAAATATACCCTACCCCGAACTCCAAGCATAGTTTGTACACTTCACCCAAATACAACCTTAAAGGTAAAGACCAGTATTGGAAACACCCCAATTTCAAAAAAAAGAAATGGAAGCTCTTATTACCAATCATGTGAAAAAATAAGTTTTGAATAATCCATGATGATAAAAATGTTGCCGGGAAACCACCTACTAATTGATATATTTGGTAATTTAGTTTATATATTGGTGTTTGAGAGATAAAAACGCATGTATCGCGCACGTGTGCAAGGTGCCATATACATCTTTCTGTGTACAGTGCTTGTAACTTTATGAAGACTGGGCCAAATTTCTTATAATTTTGATGATTCCAGAACCTTGCAGTACACACCAATACTTGTATGCTAGATGAACAACCTTTTCTTATCGATTCCACAAAGTTTCTTTTACAATACGATCGCATGGCCAGATCTGGTCTTCATCTTTAAGTTTTGACAAAGTAAAGCCTGAAGCAAATTCCACTAGAGAAGATGTCAGATCATCAGCGAAAAAACAGTACTACATTAATTACATGTCTAACCACCTAAAATAGCATGCTCATGATTTCGATACAAAAATATTTTGTTCCTGCCGTACAATTTAGTACAAAAGATATTACACATCTAATGGCTTTTCTCAATGCAGGTTAGGCAAGGCAAACAAAATATGCAGTTTCCTCAGCACTACTATACACTCTAGTCCAGCTTAAATGTGCTGATATGATGATTAGTACTGAATGTAAAAATTTATAGATTCAATACCAAGTACAATACTACATATTTTGTCATTCTAAAAATGATTCAAATGTTCAAAACTTGTAAGAAAAGAACTTGATTGGGGCAAGCAATGTAACCAACATTTTACTGAATTAAAATTTTAGACATACTGCATAACTTCTGCCACATACTGAAGAAAAAAATGTCAAGAGGATTATACATTTACATAGACTTTGTTGGACACACACATGTGAGCCATTGTGAATGAGCCCAGCAATAACAAACATATTTGGCATAAAAACTTCAAATTTGATTAGAACTTTATTGATTATCTAGCATCATATATTTGCATACAAGTACTGTTACACTTTACTTATTTCAGTAGGGCAGTAGGTAGATTATATGAATATTTCATATTCAACCTGATATCTTTACAAAAATGGGCAAGTTTAAAGTCTTTCAGACCTATGCAATACTTCCCCATGACAATACTTATAAAAGATGACATGCTCTGCCATGAATAGTCCATGAATATATATATGTATAATAGCTAAGGTTGAAGGATACAAGACCTGGCGAGTGGTGTTCGACAACTGCTCCAAGATTCCTATACCACAGAATTCCCAACTCAATACTGGATAAAACACGATTTACCTAACCTAAAACCCACTTGCAACCCTAACCCTAGTAACCCTGTATCTCTGAGGAAATGAACTTGAGTGTAATTGTTGCCAGAGAAAACGTAAGAGTGCCATGAGAGATCAATAACAAAAACTCACTTTTAACTTGAATGTCACTCCTCAAACATGCAGCTCGTTAAGAATAAACCTTTACAGATTATGTTCTCATAAGAGTAAAACGTTAGTATTATGAATAAACTAGAAAATGTATTCAACTCTCTAACTTTTACCCACAATGTGCTTTGAGCACAATAATGCTAAAAAAAAGAACCCTGGAAATAAATCTATTAAAACTTCTGGGTAGTACTACTACAGAGTATATACTTCACTTACAAGTCAAGGTGCCAAAATTCATTTCTTTAAGACATAGACGATTGCGATCATCCATCGAAAGGGTACTTGATGAAAAAAATTGAACTTTGAATAATGATAATGACATGGATACACATGAGTTTATTGAAGTGCAGACTTAGCGTATAAATGAGACCTGGCAAGAGTTTTTTGAAATTGTCATAAGTCTAATCTTGTGGAGTTACGATTGCAACGTGTGAAGCTAACATGCATTTCAATGGGATGTTCACGAACTTAGTCTTATGACAGTCTTGAAAAACTGGCCTCTAGGGTGTCCAAAAGCAGGGGTCTGTTTCATAAATTTTGTTATCAAAAACAAATTGCAATTACTACACTAAGCAACTGAAAATCGTGGCATTTGATTGGTTAAGGGCGAATTTGTCATAGATATTTAGCATTTGTTAATGATAACAACTTTCATAAAACGGGGCCCAGGAGTGCAATTTTATTATATGCATGGAGCATTAGGTCTTGGGGCCAAAACCCAACTGGTCTGACTACATGACTGTCAGATTTCACTGAAAACATGAAAGACAAATAGTTTCTTTTGGTAAATAGTTTCATACAGTATTTGAGAATATTTAGAATGAATCATAAATTTAGTACCTGTACCCCGGTACATAAATGTGCATGCATATTTGTGGATGAATGGAAGAATGAGTATACAATCAATAAAAATCTCTGCAGCTCATAGATCATTATTGTAATGTCCTGCAAACAAGATATAATAACCAAGCTCTTTCAATGACTGCTGAAAGGAGTTTTTGTTATTGATCAATGTTCTTCTTTCCTTTACCCATAATAATCTATATCTATCAATCAAGATTCCCAAAATAAGCTTTCTACATGCAATTATCACAGAAAAACCAGAGGAGTAGGCAAGTGTCATTTACTGATTTTTATTGGTTCCTTTAGATTTCTGTTTTTGAATATTGTTATACTTCTCTATATCTTCAGATCCAACATGACGTACAAGTTGAACCTTGTACATATTCAATGAAAAGAGTGCTGGAATACGATCCCGAACGCCCATGCGGAAATAACTACGGTCCTTCTCCGCACTGCATACATAGTCTGGGAATAGGTAGGGTGGTTCATTTAGGCTAACATGGGGAGTGAAACTCTTCACAAATTTGTAGGTGAACTTGACGTTGATCCTGCAGAAGAGGGCGTCTATGGACGCTGGAGCTATGACGTAGATCTCTTTCTTGTACGACGCAGACTCTGGAGATGACTTGTCGTCCCTGAGGAGGGAACCGATCATCTGGTGCATATCAAAGCGCTCCATCTCGCCGAGGTCGTGGATGAGGAACTGGTGGGATAGGTGTTTCGAAGAGGTGCCTTGGGGTGGCAAGGCTAAGAGGTATTGGGGTGGGGTGGGGGTGTGGTAGAAAACATAGTGGTAGAAGGTGGGTTTATCAACAACAGGTGCTGTCACTGTGGCTTTGATGTCTCCGAGGGCTGGGATAACCCCACCCTGCAGCACAACTCCAAATATCAATCCAAACAATACATTCCAGACAATCCAAGGAGCGTTAGGCATACCTGTGGCTGGGTAGATTACATACTCTGCATAGAGGAGCACCAGAGGGATGATGAGGGGAAGCAGAAGCTTAGGATCCTGGTTAGGTAAGAGAGAGAAGACAAGAAGTGGGGTGGTGAAAACTAGGGCAAAGAAGGCACGGCTTGTCGATGTGGAAAATGTTTTCCTGCTCTGGGACTCTGCTCCCTTGTACACCATGAAGATCTCTGATACAAAGCTGATGACAAGAGGAAAGAAGAGCAATGGAAGGTTGAATAGGAGATGGGTGGTATTAGGTCTGATTTCCAGAGGGGCGTCCAGAAAGTTATATTGCAGAAAATTGAGGGGCGCAACTGTCAAGTTCTACACCAACCCGGAGTTCAGGTTCTCGAGCAACAGTTGAGGGTTGAGGAGGATCTCCACATCAAGGGTTCCATAGAATGTGGAATCCAGGACAAGTAAGAAGGTAGCCATTGTGACGATACCAGGCATCAAGGATGCCAGGTTGTACACAACTGTTCTGAGGGCTCCGGAACCAAGCTGGGAGGCCGAACCTGTAAGCCAGAAAGCCATAGGGATGAGGTAATAGATGAAAAAGGATGGATGGTTAAAGACACCCTCCAAGACAAAGACTCCTAACCAAAAGCCATGGTTCGGATCACTCACCACCTTGCTCTTCTTCTGTTTCCCATCCTTGGATGGTGTCTTCGGAACCAGTTGACTCTTGCGAGAATCCACCACCAAAAGGAGTAACAGAGCGAAAGTGCAAGTGCTGATGACGTGGGTCATGTTTCGGGTCATGAACACCAGGGTCGCGAAAGAACTGGCGAAGATGACCATACAAGCACCTGCATCTTGGCCCAGGATGGTGGCTATGTTGTACACGCAAGAATCGCAGAGCAGGGAAACAGCAGTGATCATCAAACGTGGTGCAATGAGGAGCGTTCGCTCGTTGACGGCAACGATTCCCAGTTCACCCAGTTTCTTGAGGAGGTGAAAGCCAAAGCCAGCCGTGATGTACGGGAAGAAGATGGTGGTCTGGGGTTTGGGCGTGTCATAGCCAGCAGCAGCAGTGCTTGGGAATCCAAATATACGAGCTGAAAGAGCAAACAAATTAATAGCAACCGGTTAATACAAGACTCAACATTAAAGGTAAAGACCAGTTCTGGTCATGCGATTTCATTGTGAAAGAAAAGTTGTGGAATCGATCAGAAAAGGTTGATCATCAAGCATATAAGTATTGGTGTGTACTGCAAGGTTCTGGAATCATCAAAATGATATGAAATTTGGCCTAGTCTTGGTAAAGTTACAAGCACTGTACACAGAAAGATGTATATGGCACTATGCGACACATGCGCCATATCTATCCGATATAATAATAATAATAGATATAATAATTTACTAAATATATCAATTAGTAGGCTGTTTCCCTGCAAAATTTGTATCATCACGTATTAGTCAAAACATTCTTTCACATGATGGGTACATAATAAGAGCTTCCATTTCATTTTTTGAGAGGGGGGGGGGGGGGGGGGGG
>BEXV01000127.1:308157-323176 GCA_003118195.1 Hemicentrotus pulcherrimus
ACCAAAGGGTAGTATTTTACCTTGGAAGACCAACTTGTGAATATGTATGTAGCATGCAAAGATTTAAAACAACCGGCGCAGAATTCTCAAAATGTATATCCTTATGAACAAACATTTTAGTAGTACTATTTTTAGGGTATATTAATCTATGCTCTGGGCATAGTTCGTCTTTGTAATCTATCACATGACATCCACACAATATTTCTGTCCAAACGAAGTTCGAGGGTATGCAAGTGTGTATACAACTTCACAAATTAAAATTTCTGTCTCTCAAGTCTCAACGATCAAATAACAGTACACTGGAAAATGAGAACAGACACTAATATAAGGCACCTTAAGAAAAGTTGCAGCCAACAAAAAATGCAGTGTTTTTTTTCTTCCTAGGATTGTCTGGAGTTACTGTTTTGGTGATTCACTCCCATCCCTCCATCTCTCGTGCGATCTAACGATCCAGGGACGTCGGGTGAGATCATCGAAAAGAAGCCTGCAGCTTTTGGAAGTCGAGACTTTTCGTAAGGAGTCCGAATAAAAACATACAAAATCAAGAGGATGGTAGAAAAATAAAGTTTGGAACTATCACCATCTGAGGAGGGACGTGACTGCTGCCATGACAACAGAGAAGAGAAGTGATGTGACTCTGTGGATGGACGATGCTCCTGAGGGCAGTCTTGTCGGACGGTAGATGGGATCCTCGAATTCGGTACTGAAAGGAAAGAGGTTTTCACCAGGGTCTGTTCCACCACCATCACCTGACCCACTCCCGCTTCCTGAACCGCTTCCGTCTTCTAAACCCTCTGCATTTGGAAAAGGGGATGAGAAGAGGGGGGATGGCAGAGGGAGGAACAGAAAGAAAAAAAAAAGAAAAGAAATGAAAACATGTTGAAACCTTGGTAAAGGGATGTACAGTAAAGTGCGTTTTCCACTTCTTGTTCTGTTCTTCTGCTGTAAACCAACTTGTTTTGCAATTAACAGTAAAAATCAATTTGTATTGCTAAAAAGTAATTTGCATCTAAGCCCCTTACAACCTGTTACTTAAGAGGGCCATTAAATATCATGACCACACAGACAAACATCTGTTCTTTCTTTAAAATCAAATTTCAAGGCAATATGTGCAATAATACTTGTTCCTTGAACATTTAATAGCCGTCATTTCTAACCCCCTGCAATATAGGATGCGAAAGCTAATGTGCTTCAATTAGCAAGTGTGCGCTTGTAAAAATGATGCACTGGCTGGAATGCTCCCCAGGGAGTGGAGAATGTGCATACATTGTGTGCGGGTAAGCCTGAATCCGATGACCGGGGTAATATTATGATTGCAGGGCCCTCAGGGAGAACAGTATTAATACTGATGAGGCTACCCTGGGTAAACAAGACATATTATTATTATTATTATTATTATCATTATTATTATTATTATTATTATAATTATTATTATATAGTTACTTACGGTGATCAACAAATGGAACATCATCTCCATTTTGTGCCAGTTGTAATATATCAATGATCGTCTCTAGTCTCTCTTTTTGTATCCTGATGGCTGCGACGGGTTTGGTCAACATGACAGTCACCTCAGGATTATTCCTCTGGTTAGCAATGCCACTGCCGACAATGTCCAGCTCGTACCTGTGAGGGCGACATCAAACACAATCAGGTTAATAATCAGAATAATTTCTCAAGAAACATTTTAAAGAGAGATTCAAAAGTAAGGGAAATTATTTGAACCCCAGGTAAACTGCGTAGGTAGCGACTTCCCTAAACACAGGACCTCCTATTCACATCCTATCTGAGGGACAGCGTGTTTTCCATTATAACCTAGCCTGTGTCTTATGGAACAGGGAAGGGAAATGTTAAGAAACAACAGAGGCTTCAGTCATCCACCTGGGTCGGATTTGAACCCAGTCGACAAGCAGATGCTCTACCAACTGAACCAACTTATGCTATTTATATATTTCTAAATCAAAAGAATTAGACTTGTCTGCCAAGAGCCACTGCACTGACTCTATAAAGAGTTATACTTGCCAATACCCTCCTAGTCCTTGAAATTGTACAAAACAAAATGTGCTCCAGAAGAAATTGCAGTCAATATCCTATGCAAACTGAATCATGTACAACACTGGACCTACACATACCTTACCCTAACCATAATCATAAATCTAACCCAAATTTCTACTGCAACCTTAACCCTAATCATAGGTTTTTGACGAAAAAAAGCCCAAATAAAATTTTGCCGAAGCATGTGCTGCATCAACCCTGGCTCTTGATAGATAAGTCCAAAGTGCACATGTAGTTTCTAAATGTGATGTGCGAACTCTCACCTCCCAACTCTTTCTCCATTCCAACAGTTATCCTCCGCTGTCGACGTCACTTCCTCTGCGATGTTGGTGTCGTCGCAGATCATGTAGGGCAGCGCTGACCAGAAGGGGCGACTGTCCCGTAGCCTCTTGAGGACATCCTTGATTAGGCGGTCCAGATTGGTCCCAGCAGCCGTGGTCGGGGCGGGGTACCTGTAACCACTCTGCTAGAGGAATAGAGATGGGGAAAGGTTGGAAGTACATAATATGTTGTGTAACAGGTAGGTTTGACACTGCTAAGGTACTGGGTAGTTCTTGTTCCCTGTAGTTCACGGTAGTCCCCAAAACTCAACCCAATGGAATGGGACAGTCCAGCCTTTTTTGCTAGTATATGCACTGTGCATGTGGGCATACATTGTAGCTATATCACTCCTGTTGTTGCTTGCTTTCAGTACAGACTACAGGAAGTCATTTTAGGTTCATAACACATCAAGAGCCATCGACAGCTTAACAGCTAGTGTTTTTCTAGTTTCAGCTCGTCCAAGAGGCTGCATAGCCAGGGTTTCTTTTTTATATATGGTGTTGGAATAAAGAAGAAAACAATATCAACTCGGCCTGTCTGAAACGTGTCTTTTGCTGTAAAGTAGAAGCCTTCAAAAGTAAAAGTGCACTGTTTAGGCTCTACTTAAACGTCTGCATCTGACCAAGTCTACTTACCGCTCTTTCCCCTTGCCTTCTCCCTTGCCTTCCATTCAGCCCTGGTGATGTAGTTTCTGTACCGTTGCCCTTGGTTTTCTGGACCTTTGTTGGTCCTTCCGCAGCCGTTGGCGCTTCTGTGACCATCTCTCCGTCATCTTCCATCATGAGGTCCTCATCAGCGTGGGCGGCGGGGGCAGCAGGCTGCAATACTCCGGTTCCGAGCGGATTGGTCTCTCTACGTTTCCTCCCCATAGCTGGAACCCCACACCCATTGAAAACCTGGTTAAAAAAGAGAAAATTGAAAAACAAAAATCCAAGATTGTTATTTTTTTCGTAGTTACTTGTCAATTTGTCTCGTTTCTAAAGTTCTTTAAGATATATATTTGGCAGGAAGTCCCACATATGTTCTGGTAGCAATTACTCCAGGCTTTAACTAAGTTGTCAAATGAAATAGGGCTAAGTTAGGGTCTGCAAGTACGTTCTGGATTAAGTTAACAGGTTAAGGTTAAGATATGGTATAGTGTTGTGTCCAGGGTTTTAGGACATTTACTGCTGAGCAGTTGCTGCAAGGGCATTGTGATACAACCGTTTGCTAAGACTGAAAATTGAGAATTATATAACAAATGAGCTAAATCACAGCTTTTGTAGTTTAGGTAGACTCCAAAATTTGTCAAAATCTTGAATGTCACTTGACGAACAAATTGCAAGAAATTGTCTGATTGTACATAAGATAATAAGTAAATAAAGACGATGAAGAAATATATCAGGCAGATAGAGCCGATGTTCAGAATGTATAATGTCCATATCCAAATGCAATTTTCGCTCAGAGAAAAACAACCTGCTGTCAAACATGATGTTACTCCAAGAACCTTATAGTTTCTAATCCCCCCCTCTCAACATGTGATGTTCAGAAACATTTCTTGAAGATATATGAGACCAGCAGGTGGGTATTGTTTAAACTAGAGACATTTCTACGCATCTGTGATGTGACAAGCTGAATACCCCATAAATTGGTCTCATTATTAGGTTTGAGGGTTGGTGCAAAACAAAATTCCATGTTCGCCTCATGTCAGCAAGGGCTACAATAACACAAACAGGTGGCCCAGCAATTATGTGATTTATTTCACAAACAGATGCCAGCCCCTGGCCCTATGGGGCCTAACCATATAACCCTTAAAGATACTATGTCCCTTTTGCAGCCAACATCGAAACCTATTGCAGGAATTATGAATATGTCATGCATGACCTACAGTATCAGTGTAATTCAAACTTTAGCAATGCAGTGTATTCAAATTATGGAAGGAAACCTGGACTTCACTGTCAGACATTAGTAAACCCTAAATGAACTATAATTTTGCCATGTAGGAACAAATTGTCTTCTAATAACAGTGATTTCCAAGCAACAGGTCTACTCGGAGAGCAGGATGAAAGCAAAAAAGACCAAGGGTGGGGGATGAGCGAGATAGAAATAGAGATAAAGATAGAGAGAGAGAGAGAGAGCTAGATAGAAATAGAGATAAAGATAGAGACAGATATATCATGAATATACATGTAATCTGCACATTGGGAGAAAGAGAGAGAGAGAGAGAGAGGACAGCGAGAGAGAGGGAGAGAAAAGGGAAGAAAAAAGGGAAAATAGTTTTAAAAGATAAAGAAAGATAACAAGAGATAGACATAGAGAGAGAGGAAGACAGCAAGCAGAAACTTGTGTTGATTCAGTTGGAGTGCAAATCAGTACAAGTTGTTGACATTTCATATAAAGTAGCATATCATGATCAAATCTATGTATGTTCAACAATAGCCCACGCAACACTTCTTCGTACACGTAAATTGGACAGACATTGGAGTCCAAATCAAACGATAGGTTCTATCCAGACTGTTTTGACACGTCTGTAAAATTTTCGCTGTTTGTAATTCTATATCGTTCTCTGAACTGGTGAGAGGAAAAGAGAAATGAGGTGTCAACCAAAAGGGCTGTCAACATTCATAGTTTTTATAGCATGTTCAAGGATAAAAAGTGGCTGGAATAGTGCTGCTTTGGCCTTAACCGATAACTTGTGAAAAATGTGCCTGACTTCAAGGCAAGTTTTTCAACATTTATTTGATTTTCCAGTTATGTGAACCTGAGAGAGGAATTTGGATGGAGAGACATAAAAACAGGATACAAATAAAAAACATATTGACTAATTATCTTGTGGTAAATACATGAACACATCCAGCAAGATTTGTTTCACAATGTAAAATTCTGAACAACAAAAAAATTAACAACTTCCTTGTAATCAATGAAAAATACGCTAAAATGCTTTTATTAACTGTAGTACAGTACTTCAGATAAACCAACAAAGGAAAAGAAATTGGATGCCTGTGAAAGACAAGATGGCCTGAATTATCCCCATCAATTTTCGGGATCAGAAGGGGTCCTGGTCGAAGTTGCCATAGAAACCACAGCGAACATTGGCAGACACTACGCACCCCCTACAAAGACGCTAATGCAATGTCACGCTGTTGAGTTCAATTCTCCCTGGTAGTAGGAACTGCGTTCTCCCATCCTTCCCCTTTCACCCCTTATAATCTATCAAAATTGGGAAAACTGGAGATTGACAACAAAGGAGATATTCCTATGAGAGGGTGACATCTTTTAGGAGAGGAAGACGGATACATGTTAATTTTTTGTGATTTTTGAGTGAAAGTCGAGGTAAACTTTGAAGAAAATGTCTGTATGATGTAGCCTTATCATTTTAGGCAAAACTTTGCATAGACCTACAGCACCAACATAGGTCCACACATGTATATGCACACATGGGACTACATGAACTGTTTGACCCTTTTGTAATAGTTGGGCCTACGGCCTGTACATTTTCTTCTTTTTTTTCTTCTATGATTCCCACAACATTTGTTTGAGATCATGAACAATTAAAGTAAACTCAAAGTTTGTTGAAATATGAGAGAATTTTCCCCATTTTTTATTCATAAAAAACAGATTTAAAGAGCACTAAATCCTAAATTTTTTAAAAAGAAAAATAGAAAGGAAAAAAACAACAACAAAAACAAGGAAACCTGATAAAACTTCACCACTACACACTATGCCATGCACAAGAACACTATCTGAGATATTCACTCCCGATTAAGCCCTTTGTCGTCTACAGTAAATACAACAAATTCTATTTGGTTATAGCCTGTGACCTTACGACCCCCATTACCATTTCTGTTGGTATGCAGCATATCCCAATGTCTTTCTGCCCCAGAGCCACTTCCCTTACGATCCAATTTTTTCCCCCTAATATATCAAATAACTTGTGATATGGATAGGTATACAGACAACAAAATATAGGTCTACAGCTAAATGGGCATGCCGATAAATTGAAGGAGACCCTCGGCCTGCCTCAGTCTCAGAAGGCGATGACTAGATGGCCCATGTATGACGTTGGTGAAGTTGATTGTGGGGTAATAAATCGATTCCAGCATCTATTGTTCTTAACAAGTGTGTGTATTGGGACCTGTGATACAAGTGGTTCGAAGCATATGCGGACATGTTAAATATGGAAATCAAGCAAGGTACCTTTCTTAACCCCCTTTGTCTTATATACCAATGGGCCTATTTTATTCTTAAAACTTCCCCCTTGCAATTATTTTATGAGTATGAATTTTAAAGGATTCTTAATATATGAGCATGTACTTCACATGAGCACAGCTTCGAGCAAACTTCCTCCATCTTTGTTTTTTTCTTCTCTCTTTCTTTTGATTTCTTATTCTTCCTCTTCCTGAGCAGGAGTACAAATAACAGTAGGTGTAATATATCGCCTTGGGAATGAGGCGAGGAGGGATGTGGGAAGATTTAACCCCTAGAACACCGAAAGACATGAGCCTAATTCAAAATTCCACCACACATGTACATGAGCAAAGAACCCTATGTCGTGACAGGCAGCGTTGCATTTAGGGGTACAGGAATTGAATTTCTTTTCATCACTTGCTCTCTCCGTCTCTCTCTCTCTCTCTTCTCTCTGTCTGTCTGTCTGTCTCTGTTTCTCTCTCTGTTTCTCTCTCTCTCTCTCTCTCTCTCTCTCTCCATCTTTCTTTCTCCATTTTGTCTCTCTCCCTCTCTTGAAACCCGAATAAAAGCAGAGTTGGATGGCAGGGGAAATGGGGCTGTACTTGAATGCACTGTATTGTGATGTGCGATTACAGAAAGACCCATTTCTGCTCAACAAAATGGGGTAGTTGAATCATAGTCCATGGTTGAATCAAAACTCTAGTAATTCTAGATGTTTATTCCTGTCTTTTCCCCAAGGGGGATTGTCTGGGGACAATTAGGGCAGGTGAGAAAAGGAGGGGACGAGAAAAAAGGGGAGGAGGAGGGGGGAGGAGAGAAGAGGTGGAGGAAGGAGTTCCAAAGCAGACATGACACTCCTCAGGTGCTCCAAGAGATTGCTGATTTTCAAAGCTGATTAATCGTCAATCAGTTTTTTAGTAATTTGTTTTTTTCCTATGGCTACGAGTCTGTAAAATCATGAATAAGGAAGATAAATTGTTTACAAAATATGAAATTAACAGAGTGCCCCCCACCCCAAGATCTACAAATGCTGCAGTACCTCAAAAGACAAAAATGCCAAAGGAGAGAAGGGAAGGAGAAAGAGAGAAAGAAAAAAATAGGAGAAAGAAATAAAAGCGAAGTTAACAAAGTAAACATAAAGACCTAGGTATTATACTAATGTCAAAGACATTGGCAGAATATAAGTGGGGAAGGAAAGAGAGAAAAAGAAAAAGAGAGAGAGAAGGGGAGAGGGGCAAAAAGGGGCGAGGAGAAAGAGAGAGAGGGAGAATGTGAGGGAGAGGGAGATGGGGAGGGAGATGGGGAGAGAGAGAGGGAGAGAGAGAGACAGAAAGAGAAAACAAACCAAGAAACATGAAGAGAGAAAATAAGAAAGGGAGCCTCAATGTTTTCGGAGGGAGTCAATTTCGTTTCGACACTGGCGGGCACAGTTTTAGGTGAACCGAGCAGGGCAGAATCGATCAAGTTGAGGGGCACCCCAATTGTCAACTCTGACACGTCTCGTCAAAATTGAACCTGCCGATTTTCTTTTGCCTTTGTGCGCGGGGACAAAAGCTACAAAGGCTCCTAAAACGGAGTAGGCAGAGCACTCGGCGGTGTGGAAAGATTACAAATATTTTGGATGGGACAATAGCACAAACAGAATCGCTGTGGTAGGATTTCCTTCTATGGCTCCAAGGGTGTAGGGGTCAAAGGTCGACAGAGTCTATTCTCTTCTTGCTTTTTGTTCCTCACCCAGTTTGGATTTCTCCAGCTCTAAATCATGTTCTAAGTCCCCTTTCAAAACTGACATCATTTAACATACTGGCAGTACATTATCCATATTTCACATCTGAACATACAGTACAGGTTTAAAGGGATAAAACAAGCAGCTAACATAAATGTTGCCTCACAAAATTAAAGAGATCGATCCCAGCATAAAAGACAGACATAAATACACCTAGTGAAACTATACATCCTCCAAACTAATGGTAATTCTAACTCTTCAATAATTTAGGGCCTTACTGTGAAATAAGCCACTGGTTATTGAATGTGTACTCACACATTTTGTGTGTGAAGACATTAAATGCAATGAACCGCTTTTGTGCCACTTTTATATCTGAACAAGCTAATCACATGAAAATTAAAACCACCTTCAAGATATGCTGTGACAAAATTAAATGGTATATTTTTGGTGCCCTTAAAATTTCTGTATCTTATATAACACACATAATATAATAAATAATTAACAAAGCTTTGGTGCCTTTGTTGCGAGATGCTTCTCTCCTTTAACCTCTACTTGCTATCGAATAACGCATAAAATAATGTTCAATTTTGTGACAGCAGTTTTATGAGCTAGTTTACCATAATATGTGGAATGAGACTCCATCTCTCACAGAGTTTATTATGGCTAACAAGAAGCTATTATCACCACCATCATCATAACAAAAACTGGAAAGTAACTAGACAGCTACTGGTTTATCTCTGAAAAAACTCCGAACCTGATATTGAGTTGGTACTGTAATAATAAAGTGAGAAGAGGAAATTCAAGAGACTGCCTATACATGCAAAAGGTCAATGACCTCTTGTGTGGACTTCCAACCCAACTGGTCAAGATTTTTGGACAATGAGCTGTCCTGGCCTCAAGGTTGACTTATATTCTTTGGTTGAATGGTCAATCAGTGGTCATCTGTCTGGCCAGGGTCAAGTTACATCTCTTATGTCAAGTTTCAGACTAGGTTGGTACCCTTTCAACCAAATATCCCGCTAATTACAACTGCGGGCTGATGCAGACGCAAATTAGCTGGATAATTTGCAATCGGGATAGTTAAAATAGCAAGTTATTTAGTAATCTCAAGCTGATGAAAACAGGCCCAATGTAATTCGAACGAAAAACAATTGTACTTCAGACTTCTTCATCCTTAATCAAATCCAAACCTTCCCTTTGTACTTTTTTTCCAGACCCTGTCAATCACTGGCATAATTATGCTTCATCAGTCTATACCGATCAAAACCAGATTGTCCACTAGACTGCCAGGAAATAGATTGTATCCTTTGTCTTTCCTCTTTCCTACTATAAAGGTTGTCAAGAAGTTGTGTATCCGTAGTATTTCCTGTTGCTCTTGCTTCATGTTCAATGAGTTCTAGTAATCTTAGTTCATCCTCTTTCCCACAGGTTGCCATGGATTCTTTTATATTTAGTCTTTCCTCTTTCCACCATGAAAAACGTTGTTATGAGTTCTTTTAATAATCCTTTGTCTTTTTTCTTTTCTACAGGATGCCACTTAAAGATTTTCTAAGATTTTTACTTTCCTACATATTGTAGCTTTAAAGGTCGTCACAAGTTCTTGTTTACTTCGTCTTTCCTAATGGTGTTGCTTTAAATGTTCTTGCAAGTTCTGATAATGGTGTGAACTACATTTTCTTACAGACAAAAAAATGTTAAACCTGGTGCAGTCAGTCGCATATACAGTTTATAGGCACCTAATTTATAGAGCAACATGCATTTTCCCCTTCATTTTTCTGGTCCAAACAGGCCAATAATATATGAGGACAATAAGTGTCCTATTTGTTTCATAAATTCAGATCATCTTTTAAATTATTCTGAAGAAGAAAAAAATGGTGACTGACAAACTATTTCATGATTTTGGCAAATCGACATACAGTGCAAGATTTATGACAGTGTTAAAAGGGTTGTGTCCCTATTAATCCTAACAATTTTGTACAGCTATTGTCTTGCACAAAGCAATCCTTTCATCATCAATAGCAACCGTGCAGATAGGCAAAGTAAGCAAACTAAGAGTTAATCATGGAGAGAAAAAATGAAGATAAATGANCTAACGAGCACGACAGTGCTCTTGGTAATTAGTCTGGTCGTAATGCACAGAAATTATCCTACCACCTGTGTCGTAGCCACATTATCTCGAGCTACATACGTGTATTTTTGCTTTTCCTTGCATATGCTTTCGTACCCGATTATCTATTATCCATACATGCCTCAACATTATCATATGATGACCAGACAAGTCAGGTGACTAATCAGGTGGCTGGTCAGGTGACTTTGCTATGTGACACTTTTTCTTACCTTTGTTGATATCGAGAGGCCGTTGTTTTGCATATTCATGATGCCGTTGGATATCTCAATTTCCAGCGTGAGAAGGAAAGTCTCGATGTTTAGGGTGCCATCCATTCGGTTACCAAGCATCGTCATGGCATCTAGAAATATAAACATGCGGAAAGAATGTTTGAATAGGCAGAAAGCTTGATGGATAATTGGATTCTGAGCAGTTAGAAGAGTTGACACACATGCAATATGAAGGCATAATTATGATTCATCACGATGGTCATCATTAGCTTTCTTATAATCAGCTGTTTTCCATGCTATACGTAATAGCAGAGTTTGCATAGAAATGACTCATGAGTTGTATGTAGTAAATATTTCAAGTAATTTGGTAATTAAAATTCCTTTTAGAGTAGATAAATAAAGAAATTAATTAATATATTTCTTATTGGGGTGTCAGGGTCTAATGGATAAGCCTTTGGACAGTGAATCACTAAAGTACTGGGTTCATCTCCCTGTCACAGCACTAATGTCCTCTGGCAAGATATTCATCTACATTTGCCACTTTACACCCAGGTGGAGCTAATGGGTACCCAGCAGGAAGAAATTCCTTAAATGCATGAGTCCCTTATCATCGTAGCTCAGCTAAAGATACGGTGATCGTAAATGGCCGCATCGGACAAGTTCCTTACATCATGTTCATGTCAAGCAATAACACACATAGAAATTGTTCAAAATTAATCAACATGTACTCCATCTTGTTACAATCGAGCGTGCAGTAAACCCCTTCATCATCAACGGGGGATAGCCAAAAGGGCATTAACTTATATCATTTCATATAGAGTTAATGCCTTTTTGGCTCTCAATGGAAGTTGTAGTCTGCTCCACTTCATCATCTAGCAATCAGTGACATACGTAAGACATGGTCCATGCGTAAATGGATAGAAGCAAGCTGAGCTGATTATGTTTAACAGAAACCAATATGTCTTTGATGAGGACTGATTGGTGACACATACAAAACCATATTTCATTTGCCATCAGAACAAAAGAGAGTGGAACAACAAATGATCCAGTATTCATTGGACTCGGTAGGGTCTTTTACCTTTTCATATCCATCGTTCTCTCTCTCTCTCTCTCTCTCTCTCTATCTCTCCCACTTTCACCCTTTACTTGTGCAATTTTTCTCTTACTGCCCCCCCTCTTTCTCTAAGACTCTTTCTGCTTTTCTTTCTTTCCTTCTCTAACTTTTTCACTCTCTTTCCCTCATCTTCCCTCAGCATATCCCATTATTCCTGTTTTTGTTTCTGTCTCAGCTTCCTTCTCAGTTTCCTGTCTCTCTTTCTCTCACTTTCTCTTTCTCTCCTTTTCCCCTCTTTCCTGTCTCCCAATCTCTCATCCATCTTCTAACCACTCTCTCACTTTCTCCCTCCTCTTTCGTCTTTTCTCTTCCTCTCCCTGCCTTCATCTCCTCCCTCACAAGAAAAAAAAATTAGAACTAGTGACACCAAATCAAGGAGATGATGAATCCTCCAGAATGGGCTGGTGTGCAATTCAAACTGTTTATCTCATTCTCAACCTGGATGAGTCATTGGTTACCATGGTAACAGGTGTACAAAAGGGAGAGGGAGAGAGAGAGAGTATGGCAGGCTGATGTAGTTTTAGTGAGGTGTGTGATGGCAATCACGAGGTGGTGTAGTCTTTGGAATCAAACTCTGAAAAGGGGGAAATAATATCTTGCTTAAATGACAACACTCGCATTGCTGTATGGTACACGGTGATTATATGACTGTGTGTGTCATCGTAACATTTATTGAATGCAGGTGTCCTAAAAAGTTGAGTGTAATCTTTAGGATGATATTGGTAAATATGATAATATAAGAAGATAAGAACCATAATAGTAATGGTGATGATAGTGAGGAGGAGGAGGAGGAGGAGGAGGAGGAAGAAGAGAATGATAAGGATGATGATGATGGCAATGATCAAGGAAGTGGTGATAACGATAATGACAGTGATGAGTACTGGACAGTAAATAATTACAACTATATCCATGATGTAACCAAAAATAATGGTAATGCCCATTATTATCAAAATATGGTAAGTGTGGACAGAAGATGGTAGTCATTATGGTCATAATGATGATAGAACAAATGATTAACAAATATGTAGCCATGCTTTTCCTCACATGACAAACCAGAACAGAGCAAAGACAAGATCTCTTTCTCCCTGGAGCTACCATACATGTCCTCATCAAAACAAACACAAAATCCGAAGTACTTCATGCAAGTGCCAATATGAACAAAGCCAGGGAGCAAAGAGCTCGCTCAGACAGGATCACAAGAATATACAAAGCAAAAATAACATGAAGAGAAAATGTGTCATGACCATGACATGAGGCAAATCAGCTTGGTTTCCAATTAGATAAGTCCAAGCGGTATCAGATTTCAACCGATACCAGGCAGATTCTCACCACTGCAGATACACACTCATCTCCAAAAATATGGATACTTCATATACCAGATGCACAAAGCTGTGATTACATTCAGTTCGGTATCGCTCTTTTGTATTTCTTTCCGCAAAGCCGGTATAAACATTGATTGAGTCTTTCAAAATTGTATTACCGATGGGGAGCGCATCACTGCCCCTATATGTGGGACCGAAGGAAAGAAAATGTACATGTTTGTATGTCGTGTACTGTAAATGTGAATGTATGAATTTTATTAATAATGTTTACAGGAGCATCCCCATCTCTTCTACATTTGGGACTAAACAAAATAAATTATTTTTGGTAGACTACAATCTCATGTTTGCATAGGCCCTACATGAAAATACTAACAAAAGTGATACATTTTTCTGCTCAGGAATATCCACCATGAGCTAACAAAACCTTTCTTCAAATATCTCTAGTCTGATATATCATTTTCTTTTCATAAAAAAGAGTCATTACTACTGTACTTATAACAAATAAAAAAATGGCATGAAATTCACCAAGTGGTACAGGAATGCTATCTCAAACTAGGACCGCAAGTCATAATTGATAATAGACTGTACTTTCATAAGGTTAACATGATGATGATGAATGATAATGCTATAATTACTCCCAACATAACAAGCCCTGATTGACAGGGTGAATAATTTAGATATATTATCTTTGCTCTTAGTGCAGACGTTGATTGGACCAACGAGTGATGCTAACGACCCCTCACGAATGTATTTTATGGAGGAAATCCCCCTTTCATGGAAGCGTTATACGATGATATGACTCAGCCCATCATTGTGACATCTAGCCCAGGCTGAACCCATGAATAATACATCATCGTCCTTATAATAGGCCATGCAGAGCAAGTTCATACCTGACTATCCAGAAGCCTTGTTCACACGTGAAGCAGTAAACAGTTACAAAACGTTTCCACAACAAATTAACATTTTACACATAGCCAAAATTCACGTGCATAAGATGTTAGTTAATTTGACGAGTGTTGATGTGAGATGCCCTGTTCCTATGTGAATCCACGATGAAATAACGTTTTACACGTAGGCTTAAATTTAATGTGCATAACATTTTGCTTATTAGACAAAGAGGGTGGATGTACATGTAAGAAAGTTGTAAGGCATATGAATTAAACAAAATGACGTATCTCATAGTACGTAATCTGCTACAGGGACTTGCCAAAAGAATGTCCGTAAAAGGCGTAAATAAATCCCTGAAAGTTTCATGCAATAAAAGTTTCTGGATGTACATTATTTGTTGATTGAAGTAAAACTTTCCATCTAGATCTGTTCTGCCTTTAAAAAGGGCAAGAAGATGCATGCTCTTTTAGCATTCCAATGAATCGTTCCACCACTGTGCTTATGAGAAATATAAACACAGTCACGGAATTCCTCAAAAATCCTTCAGCAAACTCCCAAAAGAAACTAAAATGAAAATAGGCCTACTATAAAAAGAACAGAAACTTATGCATACATGAAATGTTGAATGTCGATTTTCATTAGTGATTCATATTTCGTATTCATGTTGCAAAATAACTGAATCACAACACTGACATTTTACAATTTACTCAAAATTTTTTATTATTGTTCAGTATGAACATAGTTTTGTATCTCCAACTGATATCTGTACACCTTTCAAGGAATGCCTCAACGGGAGTTCCCTTTCACGGTTTGAATGCATCTGTCCATCTCGTCACAGGTGAAAGACCATTCTCTGGTATGGTAATAAGGGAGTGATTTGTGCGTGGCACTGAAATACATGTAATTACTGCCATTCACGTGCTAAGATTACTTAGCTGCCACAGCAGTGGAATAGCTACAAGGGGTACAGGGGGCACATACCCCCACCCCCTCCCTAAAAAATAGAAATGGATGGCAATAAAAGGGACAACAATTAGAAAACGAGAGAGAAGGTAAGATACAACCCTCACCTACAACAACCCCCCCCCCCCC
>BEXV01000127.1:346248-361745 GCA_003118195.1 Hemicentrotus pulcherrimus
TTTTCCACATTTTTGGGAATACCCATTTTACCAAACAGTCCACATTAAATTTATCAAAGCTATGGCGAGGCTGTAGCAACATTAATGTAAAATAAGGCCGGGCAGGATCCATAATTTTAAAGGGTGGATTCAGACAGTTTCTGACAATAAAAAGAGGTTTACCACATTTTCATATAGTTCGGGGGACACAAAGATGCCAATATCAAAGGTATCTAGTGTACAGCTGGTTGGTTGTTCCAGCAAAAAATATGAGCGGCCCGAAAAGTTGAGTGAATAAAATGTTGGCAAAAAAGTAGGCCCATGCCAAAAAAAAATTAATAATTTGGTTGTCCTCGACCGCCCGCTCGTCATTTTAGGGCCGCTCATATTTTTTTTTTTAATTCAATTTTTTTGCGGGAGCGATCTTAAATGCCAAACATACCCTTTTATGAATTTGCTAGGGTCAAAATGCGTCCCGTTGCCAGTTTTGTCTTTTAATATAGATTTGAACGACATTGTGGCATATGTACAATAACTACAAATATACAGCCATTACAATAAACTGAGAGACAATACAAATTATTTCGGTTATTTCAATACAAAAATTAAAAGCTACTAAATACTAAAACAAAAAGCATGACAGTATAATTCTACAATATGTTCTGTTATTTGCACATTTCTTTATGACTGGTACAAATTCCAATTTACAGAACAGTATAGGATTATGTCCATCCTCTTTTTTTCACATAAATGTCCTTAATTCAAAAATAAAATTTATGAGTCATAAAACAATTAGTGGCCAATTTGGTGGTCATAAAAACTAAATCTGTGATTATGCAAGGAGCCAAATATCAAATATTAGAAACAAACAAAAAGCAATAGAAGTCTAAAAATAAAATAAAAGTCACTTCGCTAATGGTTTTAACAATCAACCACACTAAAGTATAACTAGCTGTCATAAATTCTGATATTGCTTTCATCCAATCTAATCCTATAATTTATGTAAGTCTTACTTTCATGTTGTTACCGGTAACTAAACACAGACATTTTCAATATTGCATGTGTTCATTTGGTCTCAAATATTTGCATTTTTTCCAATCATGGGGGGCTTTTCCCAAAGCTATTACTGCAGGACCAGAAACATACACACTTTGTGTATTTCTAATTTTTTCAAAATGCTATTATCTGGTGATTTCATAAACGTCCCATGCACATTTTCTTATTTTAGTCCTGTATTCTATTTAAACCTGTGGGTTTACGCTTGGAATTAAGTTGTGCATTAAGTTGTACATTATATTCAATTATTAAGAGTGGGCTGGATTTAGGGACAGTTTTGAATGGATCAGTAGCATACTTGCCAATAAAATTCCTACAGCATAGTCAAAATCTACAATAGCTACTGTACATGTATTACTTCTCTTGTACAGGGTTAATATATTTTCCTTATTCTTGTCTTGCTGTTTGGATAGCTCAGCCAACATTTGCATAATATAGCTTAGGACAGGAAGGATTTATTGATAGTAGTTATCAGGCAACTAAACACAGCTGATGAGAAGAAGAAACATACCCTCATTGTAATCTGGATTAGATCAATAAATATCTAATCTCCTGGTACATTGATAAGACTCTACACACAGTGTTTAGGCTACTGTGGAACTGGGCATTCTTTGAAAGTTTGAACCATTTTTTTTAAAAGAATGTTTTTGTTTATGCCACTTAAAAGGAAATAACCTAGTAGTTGTAACAGTGGAACGTCATGAACGTCCTTCGGTTAGGCATTTATCCACATTTGACACTCTTGACCCAGCCGAGGTAAATGGGTACCCAGCAGGCACTTATTCCGGAAAATGTTAGAGCACCATAATAGCAAAACCAAGCTCATAATAATGGAGAATCAGGAGCGTCAAGAGCAACAGATATGAACACTTTACAGGAACCAAATATGATTTTTATTACTTTTAGAAAATTTTAGGATGGAGCAGAGAGGCCTCAAAGATGCATTGGTAGCGCTAAAAAAATAATCAAAAAAATATCTGCCTACCAAAATTGTTCCTTGTCAAATCATTAAAAACAATAGCACTGCCTAGGTTGGAATGAGAACAGTCCTTGAACAACGATTCTCTAGTGAAAGTCATGCATCACCCATAGCAACTACCCATGGTAACTTCCATAGCGACTACCCATGGTAACTTCCATAGCAAATACCCATGGTAACTTCCATAGCGACTACCCATGGTAACTTCCATAGCGAATACCCAGGGTAACTTCCATAGCAACTACTCATGGTAACTTGCATAGGTAAATGCAGAGCTGACCACTGTTATCCCTTTCAATTAAGCAATGTAATGGAAGCTGAAAATAAACTTGACAAAGAGGCATTATAAGCTGAACCACAAGAGGTAAAAGAAAGGTTGCTGTTTCCCATGTTTCCTATGGTGAACCACTGAGGATCAATCAAATACTACAAGCCTAAACCTTTAGCCAAACTTTTACAGAAAAGGATCAACAAAACCATGACGACATGATGTAGAAAACTGTTTTAAAATACTACCATACAACACCCCCATACATGTAAGAGTGCTGAAAAGCACAATGCTACTGTTGTGCCTGTGCAAAGTTTGTTGCCCTCTATGTATCGAGCAAATAGAAAGGCTGACAATGAACTGGTGGTGTGAAACCAGTGAAAGTTGAGCCAGAGAAAGTTGACAAACCCTTGTTTCTACCCCTTCCCAAAAACCACGATATCAAAATGCTATAAATCCTCTACTACAAATAATTCTGCCTTATATTAAGGATCCATTAATCTCAATGGTTAAAACAAACTATCAGCCTTTTCACACACAGCTAAAATTCTATAAACATGACTAGTATAAACGTGTTTTGAACGTGTTTAAACTAATCACAAGCCTTTCACACACAGAAATTTCGATGCGATCTTTAATCTTAATTAACTACTGCCGGTAAAATGCGCAGTAGCGCCTTTGCGCATTGAAGGTCATGTCACGTCAATCAAAGCGCACATTCCATCCAGTTTAATCATGTTTAAACACGAATTTCCTTTCACACACAAAATGTCAAGCTCTCTAGATACGAACTTCGTATCTGTAGCCTGCTTTTAGGGGCGTATAGATCGCGACTTCGTATCTATCCCAACATCATATAACCGATGTTCACACTGGGAAATTTTGTCTATAATCATGACTAAATTTTACGATGATTCTAATCATCACTACATATGATGAATTTTGGCCGTGTGTGAAAAGGCTGAATGTTTCTCATGCAGTATAGGCCTACGTGGCGTTAAATTATAAAGGAATTTAGCATTTGATTGATACCATAACTCAAAGCCTAGCAGTGATGTAAGTACAATGCATCCTTGCTTCAGAAGCAAAAGGATTCATTTTCTTGGGGGGGGGGGGGTGTTGGGATGGGTGCCCCTTCCACTGTTCATCCCATTGAATGTTGCCTCCTTTTAATCTGCTGGCAAAGACTTATAAAGAGTGTTACAATTTCATGAAGTCTTGAGCTGAACATAATTATAACTTATAAGCAGTGTGGCTGTGTCATGAACATCTACAGTACACGCCCAACAGACCTACTGAAGTCTCTTTCCTCAGACCCTCTGTTACCCATTAGGACGGAGAAGAAAAAAAGGTTTGCGCCTGAGAACTAGCCTTCTTCTTGAAACACAAAGCCACCAAGGGAGATTGTTCTCCTGTCAGCTGAAGGCCCAGTGCACTGTAACCCTATACAACTCATGTTTTCCAAATGTAATAAGCGGCGGGCGTCCTGACCGTGTGTGCACAACTGCAGCGCATATTTGGGGAATGTATCGAAACTTTGCTCCAGTTTTCCGTAAATGCCGGGAACATGGACATGGAGTGATATTGTGTCTGGTGAATATAGCGTCCCAAAAGTATGAGCTGATATTACAAGTTTGCACACATTTTTGTCCTTTCCCATTTATTTAATTTGAAATGATAAGGATAAAGTATAATCACTGAAGAAGACATCTACGATTGATGAACAGGCATATAGTCCTATAGCATCGCTGGATTGAAGTAAAGTAAAAGTGGTCCTTTTCAAATGCAGATGACTGTTTTCGGTGGGGGTACTAACTATCACATCATGTTTGGAGTGTCAATCTTAAAGCAACATGAATGTAACCTATCCAATCAAAAGATGGTCCAATTCTGTTCATGCTAGTATATCAAAGGTGCATGTGAATAAGGGTGAAAGGAACTGTCTACAAGTACTTAGAAAAGAGCAATTATATTGCACAAAAGAATTACCGGTAATGAATATTATGAGGTTTCAGAATATTCAAAATGAAAACAAATGACTTGATTTTGCTGACAATTACATGGCACTACACATATAAATTTTCTTCTCAACTGACATACAGAAATGAGGCAGCTCGCAAATTAGTTTACATTTTAACCACAATCAACTATCTAAAGCTGGACTATACTACTTGTAGCTACTTGTGTCCTCTATATAGCCAACTATACCCGGTACCCGGTGATCCCCCATGGTCCCCTTTTTCTATTAAATGTCAATTGAGAGCAGATTTGATGAGATAACCACTGGCAGTGACCACACAGAGAGGTCTAATCCCTCCTGGCCAAACTAGTGTAGATGGGCTTTAAGAGAACCCAACAAGTGATCCAAGAAATTCTTTGAAGTGAAAGGACAGTTTCTGACATGATGCAACATTTTCCCAATCTTCAAACCCTGGTGGCCAAGAATGACGATCATGTTCTCCAGTAGAACTATGCGTCTGGAGTGACAGAGATACCAAATTGCTAGTCTCAAAGGGCAGATAATAGTACATGCTCCTTTCATGAAACCAACTCATGAAGGGTGAGGGGCACTGCACCATCTTCAAATCTGGGAAGGGGGGGGGGGGGTATCATCTAAACCATACAATAAACTAGGTACACATTGTATTCAAACGTTAGCAAAATAACTGCCACCCGTCAAAAATATAAATAACTGAAATATTCAAAATTTAATTAAAATAAATGAATGAGCTAAAAAGAAAGAAAAAGAATTTTAAAATAACTGAAACGGGGAGTTTTTTTAATAGTGTTTTTTATGTACTACTGAAAATTTTATCAATATTTTTTAACAGATGGGTGTAAGTTTAATAACATAAAATCTAAGACACCTAAAAAAAAGATGGAAAATAAACAAACATTTGTCATTGGAAAGCATCAATGTCAAATATTAGCATTTATATAATTTTCTTGGTTTCTATGGAAATATACAAAGCTTTAAAAAATGTTCACCTGCATTGCATTTTCCAAGAATTTTGTTGTGATAAATTTGGTTTAATGTATTTCAAATGAAAGTGAAATTTCAAAAGTAATGGCTAATGTTCAGGATAGTGGGAAGTGGGAGATGCAACGAATTTGAGATTATAACCAAATGTATGTAGGGGGAAAAGAGATACCGCCTTTAAACTGTGTTCCCTTTTCCATCACTTTCTCACACTGACATCATACACTCCAACGGAGAAAATAACACAAGAATGTTGTCCGATCGAGTCATGTGACTCGCGTTGGAATCCTACCGCGCATGATGGGTAGAAAATGGCTGAAATAACAAAACCTGGGTGTCAGTCATGTGACCCCCTGTAGGGTCTTGCAGACTCCCAGGTGGAGTTGTGAACATTTCAGTGGGGGATGATTTTTAGATCACTACCCCTGATCCGGTTTACGCATCTATCTATTCCAAATTGGCAATATGACACCAAAAAAATAAAAAGGTAGAACAATCCATGAACATGAAGTTCTGCACAATACCGAATTCCAATGTCTATGAAACTTTGAAAATTTTAGCATTTACAATAATGCTCTGCATTAGCAAGGGTCATTCTGATCTCTTAACATTTTTTTCAAATACAGCTACTTAATGACCCCGGTGCCAACTTCACAGCATTACAGACCATAAAAGAACATATTATCAGCTCTATTCAATCAAGATAATAGTACTTGAAAAAAGATATGTTATCTAAAACTCACTGTAATGTGTGGAACATCACACTTCCAAAGTACAGGCAGGTCAATGTCAGCACATATCAAACTATCTATTAGGATAAAGGAGGACTAACACCAAAAGTAATACATGGGGCTTTTTTTTCTTCTTCATAGCCTGAACTCTGCTAAACTATCAAGGATCTAATTTTGAATATGACTGACAGCAGAAGCATATGCTCCAGGGGGGAATAGGGCCTGAAACTCTACCAAATATTACATTGTTTGAAGTAAAGCATGTAAAAAAATTAGAATATGAGGAGGCTAAATTTTGGTTTGTGATGGAAGGGAGGCTAACCCTTGTGTGTATTTGAGCAGTCCTGATAAGTGTTTGTTCATGTACACTACCTCTTCCTCAATTCTGAAAGATTCATTGAAAGCAGTGCTCTAGCTTAGGTACATAGTGTAGTTTATACTCCATTCAAAAATGTTATTAATCTTTATGCACTGCAAAAAGATATTACAATGGGGCATTTCTATATCCTTTCTGATGATTGATGCAAACACTACACAAAACAGGAAGGCATAAAGTATTGATGAAAGATTCCTATCAAAGTCTAAAGACCTGCATTGACTCCAACTATACCACAAACCCTATTCTAACAAACAGAAAGATAGAGAGAAAAGAAAAGAAAAGGGCCGGGGAAAAACCAATGACGAGTTCTGATCTATAGAAGGCAATTTGTAGTTTACAGTGGATGTCAAGTTCATTAGAACCTCAGAGTGCAGTATTCCTGGGACCGCTTCAGACCAGTACAAAGCCACAAGATATTACCTCTAGGCCTCCACTTGGGTGCCCTCCAAAACAAACCACATAATACCTGCACCCCTCTATAACTCCCATCGCCAATCGGTATATACCTCTCTGCAACACAAGAAACCATCAACATTTTTTATTTTGATATCTAAAGAAAAAGTTCAATGCCACAGGACATTTTCGGCATGAGATCTCTCTGTTGAATATTGAAGTAGAGGGGGAAAAAGGCAGAAAAGGGGAAAGGATGAAAACTATTCTCTCCCCCTCCTCCTTTTCTTCCCTTTCCACTTGAACTCTTAAATTGAAATTGTTATCGCTGAAAATTATTTGATCGTTCGTGCATGCGATGCATTCCTTTCACGCAAGGCTAACAATGGCCGCTCAACAATCACGACAAAGCACTACGACTGTCAACTTGATCGATTGACGACTCTGAACCTTTGTGGGCGACCCTAAGCTTCAGAGTTTCCTTCAAGTCATGGAGTGTAAGGCCCGACAATAAATGGCCATTGTTGGAAAAAACTTTTTTTTGTTCAGGACCACACCATTTAGGGAGGGAAGTAATAAATGGGTATAAATAGAGTGGGATGTGATGGTATTTCAATTGCCTTTCAAAGGCAAGTTAAAGATCCACAGTTTGTTCCTGCAGAGATTGGTCGCTGCAATCCTGCACACGACAGTCTATTGCACGCTGGGGATCCACAGTGGACGTGATTCCTACTAGTACTAGTTCATCCATTAAAGATCTGCTTGGAGCCACAAGGCTGATTCCATATACTTTGACACAGAGAGTTAATGTCCTTGTGGCTCTGATGATATTGTAGATGATATGTATAACATGTTCATCCAACCTTTAGTTAGCTTTATAATGAACTGGGCTCAACATTAAAACAGGTGTTTGTACACATGGGGCCCATAAATGTCAACTCCCGCCTGCCCCCCCCCCCACTGCATTTTAAAACTGTGTGAATAGGGGGTTCTACAAACTGCCCCTAAATTTCAGTGAGATATCTTTAATAGTGAGCCACGATTTGGAGAATGAGAATATTGTGCACTTAGTACCAGAAGGGTGTTACATGTACACCTACAGGGAAATCAGAGAACTAATCTGGTGAAAGTTTGAATGAAATAAGACAAGGAAAGTAGTAATCCCTATATGGGACAATGGGCTCTTCAAATGGCTGATTCTTTAATGTCTCTGTGATGCATTAGCGACAAATTTCCCATACATGTATGTACCAACACAAAAATGACTAAGGTCTGAATTTCTAGAAAAATGTACAGCTGAGGGGGATCTAAACAAGTCAAGGGTGAAATTGCCCTTAAAGTAACCCATGTTGTTAACACCCTTCTGGCTCTAAGCCTACAGTGCATTTGTCTTCTTCTGCAAGGAAAAGATAGCCATAACAGCTCTAACAAAGTGTGAGAAGCTTTTCAGTTAAACACCTATCTGACTCTCAGCAGAAAAAATAGCAATAAAATTCACACCCTTCTCTAAACATGATCCATCATCCCCAAAACACAACCAGTAAAAAGTACTCATTCCAATTCTCATGTAAGTGCCCCCACCACCGCCGCCCTCACAAAAAAAAATTGCCTCAGAGGTTTTTCAATTCACTTCATCATTCTCAATAACCATATTATCTACTCCCCATTAATAGAGTAATATCTCTGTAGGTCATCATTATCATTATAATGGAATCATCTGTAACCCGGTGTGGAAAAAATGATAATGATCTTCCCATATATTTTGTCCTTTGTCGCTTCAGTTACTATTAGTAAATGGTGGAAATACCGATTGTGCAGGGCAAAGCATTGTTCACATATGATACAACTCACTGCCAAAAACCAAAAAAACACCACAGCAAAATAACAAAAAATTGTGTATAACGATAAGAGTAGCAATTATATACAGGGATATTGTGTTTTATAATGTTTCTAAGTGCTTTACTACTATTACCCCCTGCTGGGCCACATGTACTATGATAAAGCGCTCTGACATTTGAGGAATTTCTTCCTACATAGTACCCATTCACATTACCTGGGTGGAGAGTGGCAAATGTAGATTAATGCCTTGCCAAAGTACTCTAGTGCTGCGGCAGGGATAGAACCATGTGATCCACAATCCAGTAAGTATTGGTGGAAAAATTCTTTAAATTAAAAATATTGCCCTTAAAAATATTTAGGCCAATTTTTTACATGCAGAATATGTGAAACACACATCCCTTTGAAGATCCCATCTTATTTTGCAGTCTTATTTGTTTCACATGTGAACAAGGTTCGAAGTAAGAGAATTCACAGATTGCAAACCGATCAATGTCAGGTCATTCAACGAATAGAGTAACCACCCAAGGTCAAAGGGTGATGCTCTTTCGCACCTTGATACCGTTTTCCCAGACATTGTAGATATTTCCGACGTATTTGAGAAACTACATGTTTTGTTCAGTAGGCATGGGCACAAATTTATTATTTGTATTCCTTTGAAAAACAAATTTGGACCCCTATGAAAAACAGCTTATAGCTGACAAGGGCAATCCATCTCATTAGTGGAGAATAAATAAATAACAATTTAAAAAAAAAAAAACATATTAGAATTTCATTTTCCTATCTATTAAGCAAACGTTATGTTTCAAAATGTTTCCACAGAAGCTCCAAAACCAAGCTGTAATTGATTAATTTACTTATTATTTGTCCTTACTAAAGCCTTCTACATTCAGTCTCTCCTTTCTCTTCATCTATCTTTCCTCTTTTTTTCCTTACTTCTATTCTTGACCCATACCTTTTCCCTTCTCTTCTCGATGACTACTTCCTTTGCTTTTAGCTTTTACTTCCTTCTTTTTTCCTTCAGACGCAAAAAGGTTTCAAGCCAAAGGTGGAGAAAATAGGTGTATCTCAGCTACAAGAAATCAAGGAAGAGGCATCTCTATTACACACTGACCGGTCACCATATAGGTCAGATTGCATGAGACCACTAAACTGGATCAAAGGAACTAAACTAGGGCACTTGGGACAGACAGACCTGTAATCAGAAAAGAATTTCCCTAGTTACTAGCATGGATTTCAGTCCATTCGCATGAGAGGGGAGGAGGGGTAGAGAGAAGGGGTAGAGAGGAGGGGAGAGGAGGTGAGAAGAGAGGAGGGGAGAGGAGGTGAGAGGAGAGGAGAGGAGGGGGAGAGAAGTGGAGAGGAGGGGGGAGAAGTGGAGAGGAGGGGGAAACGAGGAGAAGGTGAGGCAGAGGGAGGAGTTGAAGAGAAAGAGAAAGAAAAAGAAAAAGAGAAAGAGGAGAAGAGGGAGAGGATGGGGAAGAAGGGGTAAAAGGAGAGGAGGAGGGAGATGAGGAGGGGTAGCTTAAAGGGGGGATGACATTACTATATTCAAACCATTGGATATTAGTCTGTCTACCTTACAAATATTTACTTTATTGTCCTGTAAGTATATTGCACATTTATTTAATTCAGTTGTTTTATTATTTAGCTTTTATTAATTAGGGCTCTTTTTAATAGAGCTTTATATGTATTTGCTTTCCATTATTCTCATTATCATTTTCTTCATTCTCTCCCCTCTCTCCAAGACTCCAACCTTTCCACTCTCGTCATTTTTTCTACCAAATTACATTTAATTCATTCCCCAAATGCACCTGAAAAAGAAAAAAAATCCCCTTAATCTATAAACAAAGAATATTTTTAAAAACAAGTAAATCATACATCTAACATCCATAAAGGGGACTGCCTTGACATATCCACACAAACAATTATCAGACACAGACCATAAAGCCCCACAACAGTCATTTTGACAAACATTATTGTTTATACATGGGACTACGCAGAGTCTATCAATAATGATTATAATCCATTTGAAATTGGGAGAACAAATCAAAACGATTCACTGAAAGACAGGAAGACTTTTACGGTCTTCGGTCACTGTACTATAAACAAGATTCTTCAGCATTGTTTTTCTCCCTCTCTCTCTCGGAGGAAGTCAAATTGAAAGATTACTGCCATATTGGAAACAAAAGGTCAATGAATGCTAGAGTTTTGAAATAGATGCATATCGCTATCAGGAAGAAGATGGCAATGTGAATTTGTTAACCATCAGGTTTAAAATGTCCATATTGCATGAATATCAGGTGGGAAAATATTCTGAAACTATCAATTTAATGCGGGTAGATGTACATGTATGAAAGACCAATATAGTGCGAAAACACACATTGTCCTTTTACAAAATTACAAAGTGTTGATTCACTTGGTAATCAATTCATGAAATTTTTGTCATTTTCAGTTCAAATTTGCCAACATCCTTTTATTAATTTTTAATTTGCAATATCATCCAGAAAATCTCAAAATAAATGAAAAAGTATCTGTTGGAACTGCTCTTCCTGAATAATGATAAGGCAAATAAGGAATTAAAGAAGTATGAAGGAAAATGATTGTACTTACTGTCGTATCTTTCTGTCCTTCGTATGAAATAATCTCTGAGTAAACTACTCTTGTCGTAAACCACGTTTTCAAATTCTGCGCTACTCGTCTGTGTTAGAACGCTCTCCATATTCACCGTACAACAAGTGTACCCTGACGGACATACTCTTAAATCATCACCTGAAGAGGAAAAGAAAAGAGAAAAGTGACAATTAGTTTAAATGTACAATTTGTGTTTAATAATACATGTAGAAAGTAAGATGGGTATTGGAGAAATGTAAAAGTGGGCTCTAAAGGGGCGTTACCAAATATAGGGTGTTGTCAATCACAAGGATAAGTCTTCAGTTTTATGACCAACAAACTTTATGTAATGCGCTCTTCTTTTCCCCATCTGACATTGCACTTCCAGAAGACAGACAGACGAGGGGGCATTTGTTGAGTGGATTACGGGAGTTTGCTGTGTGCAGACTTGTACACGCATTGATGGTATTTCCACCAAGCCAACCAAACCAGTCCCCTCCCCCCTCCCCTAAAAAAAAATTGTTTATGTTGATTGAGCTTTGTATAACTTTAGTTTATATCATTAAAATTATAGCTTTCTGACTTTCATTTATATCCTTTATTGCTCACCGTCATAATTTTCACTAAATATCTTAATCTACAACAAGAACAACAACAAAAAGCTGAAGTATGGCACAGTCCTTTCTGTTACAAAAAAAAATTAATAGAAATGACAGCTATCAAATTTGTGATGAGAATATTTGCGATATGCACCTCTAGTGTCTAGACTCTGCCGATTCGGCTTTGCCAATTTGGCGGTATTTATCATAGAGAGGAGATTAATGAAGGTCAAATGTGTCAAAACGGAATTCAAAAGATGCAGAATGGATTCAGATACAAGAACCTTTCTCACAAAAGTACTAGATCTTCCTCCATTCCAAAGCTTTTAAGGTGCATCATAAATTATCTTTTGTTTGACCAGACAAAACAAACAGAAATTCTTTTTGAGCCTTTTGTTGCGCTCACTCCCCTCTGTGGTGCCTGGCTGAATAGAGTTTTTTCACCAGGAGATAAATTAAAGTTGAGTTGTTAAGAGCAGATGTCTTTGATCTTTGCAGCATATATTGTATGCAATAATAACCTTTAATGCATCATCATCGTAACTCTTATAGACTTGACTTGCGCTCATAATGGAATAAATATAATTAACTTGCGGCATATCTACAAAGAGATTAGATGCCATGAGTGGAAAGATGTTACCAAATTATTTATAACTTGTGTGTATACACTCACTTTCTGGCAAAATCTAAAATGATGTTCAAAGCGGCATCAAATAACATCGGTTATCTTACATATACCTGTAAAAAATGTAAGACTAACTTTGTTTAATTCCATGTGACTGCATCTATCACAATGTATTAATCTGCTTATGCAATACATTCGGTTGTAATATTTACAAACATATTTTTCCTCTACTTTTCATTTATTCAGTTTTCCTGTTTCACCCAACTGTGATAACTAAATGATAAAACTTTTGATAATCCTGTACATACATGAAGTTGATCGAAACCTCCAAAACATGTACCGGTAAAGAAAAAATAAAATAAAAAAGATATAATTGTTTACTTCCATCTCAACTCGAGCCTCAATTTTACGGGTATAGTCCCATGAATGTCATTTCATGTACTGGTATCACATGTTTCTCTTCAGTCCCAGACATACATAAACATGTAACCTTGGTCACATGGTGTGACACCTGTTCAAAAATCAATCATGCTTGATTTGCCTGCTGAAACCTTGTTTACTTTCATAGACATTCCACTCCCAATAATTGGTCAGAAAATGACTTTTTAACCATCTTGTCTACTCTACTTGGCAGTTTCAATGATTCAACATCCAAGGCCAGAGTAGAATTGGTCTTTAAAGGTCCTTTCCAACTTTTAAAAATCCAGAAAGGAGCTATGAATCACGTTTATATGACTTTAAAACCACATAAATTCCTAATCATTTGTCATATTTTAGCCATACTTTTTCTTATCTGTTTCTCTCGTTTCATACTTTTCCTGAGGAGTGACTAGATATCTGGGTGGTCTTTTTCTTGAAAGCTAGAAAAGTAACCAAACAACTAATGACTCAGCTTTTAACTTCTAATTATGCCACATTTAAAAAAAAAGACTAATGTTATGTCCCAACATGCATCTTTTTCTGCTCCTAAATAAACAATTTAAAAAAAAATTTATTGTTTTAAATGAAATAAAAACCAAGGATTTAAAGACGTTCCGTGCATGAACATTACTGCAGAACACCCTTATGAGTACATTAGATTAATGCCCTTCTGGCTCTAGGCGGAAGTTAACAAGCAAGCATATGGAAGCCATCCCTGGCTCCTATGAAAAACAATCAAAGGACACATGAAAAATGGAGGGAAATCATGGAGGTTACAGAAAAGCAAAGCAAACAATCAAGACAGCTTTAAAATTTCACATTTACAAGCTACCGTACATGTAGTTGTATGCACTGCTTCTGAATTATTAATTCTTTTTAAAAAGGGTTAATCACATTTTGTCTGAGTTGAGTGCAGAAGGATATGTATCAAGAGCAAGTACAGTGATGTACAATGAGTATTAGTACAGTAAATGAAACAGAATTGAGTATACATTATAGATGTTGATTCCCTGGGGCTTTTAATATGCACTTGATTATGACTTATGTAACATGATTTTGGAGGAGTAAAAGACAGACTCCTTAAAAATATTAATACAAAATGGAAGAATTAAACTCATCCCCATCACTCCCAGTTTATCATTCCAACCCTAACGAGCCAAAATTGTGCGCATGGAAGTATGATCATCTATATTAATAAACAGTGACAACCTAATAACGCAAACCACCCACTGTGAAATCAATAGTATTGTCTGCCAATCGACAATTCCATTCCTGACCTTAATAAGGACTACAAATACATGTCTAATTTCTAAAGGAGAGTAACACTTAGTTAGTAAGCCCATGAAGTGGATATAATAACAATATTTTGAAGAATGATAGCATCCATCTATAGGCATATATCGAATAGGGTCATTCAGTGTTTTTCTAGTCCCACCTGTTCAATTTCTTGCTGGAGACATTAAATAATTTAATCTAATGATTTTTGGTTGCATGGAGCTTGGAGGTAGCATAATTAAGATGTTTCTCAACAGAGTGATTGGTTAATTGCTTTATACTAGAGATTCTCTGTGAGCAGTTTAAAGAAGCAGGGTGCTGCATTTCATGAATTAGCTTACACTCAACTATTTCTAAAATGCACTTTCTGGTATATCACTAGTGATGCTTGTTAACTGTAATAATGGCATTTATAAGGGTCGAATGAGAGAAAAATACAAGTCCCTTGGTTGAAAATGTCCAACAAAAATAGATCTGGTTGCAGAGAACCCAATAGGCTGCATGACCCTTTTTATCTATACTTGTCACCAAAATCTAGAAAGATATAGAACAGGTGGGACTAGGAAAACACTGAATGACCATATTTCTATTTGCTATGCTAACCAAAATGTTCTCACAAGAAATAGAACAGGTGGGACTAGGAAAACACTGAATGTCCCTATTTGATCTATGCCTATGCTAACCCAAATGTTCTCACAATACAAGAATGTTTCATCCCTTTATTACCACAAGAGTGGATGTCAAATGTATATTTTCCTGTTGTCGTTAAACATACAGGACAGGCTCTGCTCGAGTGACATTTTCCCATTTGCGGATCAATAGGGGTATACACAACGCTGAAACAAGACTGTGGTGACAGATTTGCTCGAGTCCTGCATCACATTGCTATCGCCCCTGGCAACGCAAACATCTTCCGGACGCTGATATCCAGGTTTACTCCCTCCAAAAGTGCCACATTCGACACATACCGAGCCGAACTTCAATTACGCAGAATAGTAATGTTTAGACGGTGACTGATGCTGTTGTTTCAAGGGAAAATCAAACAGTGAATGAAGAAATGAAATCCATTGGGATGCAATAATATTCATGATTTTGAAAACGCTGTATGTAATTTGAGTCAATTTCCCCTTAAAAATCTAGAAATTGGGAAATGGCATGTTGTTATTCATTATGCTGTCGGCCATATAACAAGTGCACCTTGAATCTTGTCTGCAACTGGTCCATAGGGAGCATTTTGATTTTTAGATGTTACAATTAAAGAGAAAGAGGGAGAGAGAGAGGGAGAGAGAATGAAACAAAACAACTTAGAATCGTAGAGAAAAACAAGGCTACAGGAACATTTGAAAAGATAATCTATATTTCTATCT
>BEXV01000127.1:365616-384646 GCA_003118195.1 Hemicentrotus pulcherrimus
AAGTTACAACAAGAAAGGCAATATGGAATAGGGAATGGGAAATTGAAGATATAAATCAACTCATTGACTCACTTGTGTGAAATAATTGATCAATGATTAATAAGCATCAGGATGGAAACTTAATTTAATTCAATTCTATTTTGGTTCAATACTTCAATCTCATTGAAAGAAAATGGCACACTGTTCTGAAAAGAAAAAAAGTTGTTTGGAAGAAGCTCCAAATTGTACAATTCTTTACGCACATTTACAGTCACTTCTCATAGACATCAAATATTAGACAACCTCTACTAAAGGCTGGCTCTTAACAGACAAAGTTGTAAATTAGCCTTTACAGACAATGAAAGACAATATAGACTGAAATATTGGCAAGATTTTCCTTAAAATGGATTTTTTTAAAAAAGAAAAATGTAAAATGAGTTAACTGGTGGATTAAACTTTTTAACGTCAAAAGAAATCCAAGGACAGACTTGCAATTTATTAAAACAACAACAAAAAATCCCTTTTTGTCAAATTTACACTATATACGACAGAATGAGCCTCAAGTTCAGAACAAGAGGGGAGTTAGTTAACTCCGTGTCAGGGAACAAAATACTTACAAATTTTGAGGGCTACTTTTCAAGCTTGCTTGCATGAAAATAAAACTCTTTAATTTGTTTTGCATTGACCCATGTGTTATAGCATACAAATTAATGTCCTTCTGGCTCCAAAAAGACAGATTTGTTTGGTTAAAATATACTTAAAGGACCTGAGATGGGTTTGGATGTGAGACTAAGTAGTCATGGTTCAATCTTGGGCAGGTAGAGGATGTAATTATCAGAAAATTACGACGTCGGACTCCATGACTTGGTGAATAGCAGGAGCTTGATTTTCTAAGGCAGCGGTTGTTTGCAATTCCTGTTACAACTGTGTGCCTACTTCAGGAGAATGCAGAGTTTCTATACTGGATGTAATATGCACATAATCTCAAGCATACATGTAGACAGGGGTGGATAGATGGATACAGTGGTGGTCAACAGGGCAGCTGAGGTGATTTTTCTTTCACTTGTGGACAAGTCCACTGTGTTTTCTTACTTGGTGTCCAATGTATTACTGACTGCTGAGGATTTATGAACATGACTGACAATAAATGTGTCACCTAACTTCATATTCAGTCCCATCAAAGCTCTAATGGGGTAATAAAACTAAAGTTAAGACACTGATCAGCTTTACAAATATGATATGATTGGTTTAATATGCGTAGGACAAAAGAAATACTTTTGCAGAGGATAGGGACACAGAAATTTTCATGAAGTCATCCTTTCTGAGATAATCAACACAGGCTACTTGAATACAATAGATGTTCATCTCCAATTCACTTTTGCGTAGTTCAATTCATAAACCTACAACAATTCACGAAATTGGTGAGACAAACAAACAAATCCCTTAAGATTTAGCACCTTGTCTATGCAGGTATAATAACCTCAATTAGCTAAGCTGCTTCAGAAGTTCATTCAAATTACCACTACATAGCCACAGCTTATCTTTAACAGATGCAGACTTAGCCAAGAAAAAAGAATGAAACTTGAACCTTTCCAAAAGATGAATTTCCAAAGATTACTGGTAATGGAGAGGTTGCGACAGCTTCTGAGTAAAAAACAATGAAAGAGTTCACAGGTAGGAGGCTGGTAGTGGTAGCATCAGCAAAAATATGCTTGGATTTTCTCCCTGTGTATACAGCCCATGGGTGCGAAGGGAGAAGAGAAAGCGAGTGGGATGACATTGCACTGAAGGTTAAATACCTGGCAGCGATTTAAAGAGAAGAAAGAGTTCTGATAAAGATGACAAAACTTAATGAAAAAATATCATCATAATGTCTCATGATATGGGTTGCTCTCATAGTGCTCTCTTAGTCTTTATACAGCAAATAAGACAAGAAATAATTCATAACTTTGATCCTAAATTCTGTTAATATATTTGTGCATGCCCACCTACCAACATTTGTGTTCACTGCGGGTTTTTTTAAAATGTGATTTTCAGCTTTCAAATTTTCGTCAATTTGTTAGAGCTTATTGTTTCTTTTGTTTCTATTTAATAACAATTCCCAAATCTCATAACAAATGCACTTATTGGACGTGACTTTTTAACAGTTACTTTCTTCTTCTACAGCAGTATGGTACTCAGCATCACTTTTAATACATGGCTATCACAATGATGGTGAGGGGAAGGCAGAGGAGAGAGGGCTGAAATATAACACTGGACATAGATGATTAATTAGGGTGCCAACACAATGGACAACTACAATTTCAAAATGGCCACCCAGTTACCCTTCCACCATTTCATAAATCTATTTACCGGTATAAGAAATTGATGCTTGTTTTTTTAATGTCGCTTTGTCCTCATTGATTTACAGAAAGTTCTCTAAAAGTTATGTTTCTATTACATACCTCATAAAAGGGAAGCAGCTCTTCTCAATGAGAAGAGCTGATGATATTGTTCATAAGCACTGGATAGAATACTAAAGCTTGATCAATACATGACCCAATTATGATCAATAATTTCTGTATGCATATCAAATGATTATCCAAGACAATGGTTGGAATTATGTTAAAAGTGTTGAGCTGTGCCTTTATTGCGGATGGAAGCATAGGCATCTATAATTTTTAATTCTCCACAAAACCCAAATAAAAAGGGCCACTAGAATTGAATTATCACATTTTAAATATGATACCCACAATATAATAAAACAATATCGATGATAATGAAATACATTTTTATCCAAATACGTCTGTAATTACAAAATTTAAAACTCACACTACATGTATACCAGACAGTGTAAAATGCAGCCTTATCTAAGTAATTGAATGAGTGACTTGTACCTATTCACTAAACAGTATAACATCTGGCGAAAGGCAGTGTGAAAGTAAATAAAATGTTATTTGATGGCCCCATTCCAAGGGAATTTCCTTGATCTCAAACAAGTTTGTAATAGTGAAGTCTCATTGCACTTATCCTTCCTGTTCCCAGCACATACCAGAATCCTACAGAGACTCTTCCAGTAATTATTTTTTTCCCCCACAAATCATAAATTTAGTAGCTATCCCTCATAACCTCTGGCCACATCCTGGCTAGTTTGCAGGCACAAACTCTAGTCAGTCACTAAGTGTCGCACTGTCTGGGCTGCGAGACTAGGTCAACAGCACACTGCAGAGGCTCTTTACTTTAGCTGCTCCAGACAGGGCACAGTAAGAGACTGATAGAACTAGGCTCTACTCAAGGCTTTATGAATTGTGGTATAGTGTCAAATTAGAGTCTAAGCCGGCAGACTACACCCCAGCATCAGCATGAACCCTGGAGAGTGCATTCAGAGAGAGGTTGGAGGTGACCTTATGTGACCTCTGTGTGACCTCTCATCAGCGAGGTCATACAAAGATTGGTGGTGATGGCTTGTTGATGGGGAATGGTCAGCTGTTTTATATCATACCAGAGAGGTAGCCTTATTTCAAGGAAGGGTGGAGTTTGATGGTAGCCTTATCGTCAAGGAAAGCTGAAGTTTGATGGTGGAGTTTGATTGCAGGCACAAACCCTTGACAGTTGCTATGCATAACAGTGTCTGCACTGTGAGACTAGGCTAAGAGCATACTGAATAGGCTCTGGACTTGACAAAGCAAGATATTGACAGAACTAGGCTCTGCTCAAGGCTTTAGGAAATGTGACAAAGTGTCAAATAGGAGAATGTTCCTTCAAGCTAGGATAGGGTGGGGTTATTTTGAATGCACAAACCCTTGCCAATGTTGACAAACAACAGTTCATTGGCACGGTGCACTATAGTTGACACAATTTGTTCCTGTTTTCACGGAGTGACGGTAGTGAGGAAAATCCGCACGCAAATTGTATGCGATTTTCATTCACTACCGTCACTTCATGAAAATAGGAACGAATTGTTGATATTTATGTGTTTGGGCAACCAGTCACAATTTACTATTTTACCAGAAATAATCATGGTAATATTCTACCAAAAAAAGACGAATAAAGTGACTTTTGAAACATTTGCGCTAATGAAAAAAGGGTTTTTGCTTTACCATATTCACAAATAAAGAAATCAATGATATGTCTTTTCAATAGTTAATCACATGAAAACATTTCTATCTGAAAGGGGGAGATCTAAAGTAAGGTAATTACGTTGGGCAAGTTGTTTAAATTGACTGTATTATAAAGTCCACTTTAGAAAGTGGAAATGATTTTAAAAGATATTACATGAAATAAAATTGTCTTTGTGTCTGCGATGGGAAGGTCTTTGTGTCAACGAAGGTAATTAAATTGAGTGATGTTGTTTGAAAGGACAGAGAACATTGTTAGCATAGGCTGACAGCTACCAGTTCTCCTGAAAAAAATAATCATGCAAAAAGTTATCACATGAAATTAAATTTCCCTTGTCTGAAAAGAGGAAGGTTTTAGGGTCTCATTTGAGGTAATTACATTGAGCGATGTTGTTTGAATGGACTGAGACCAACGTTAGCACAGGCTGACAGCTTTGAGTTTGCCTGGGAATAATGGTGAGCAAATTTGAAAGACACTTGAGTTTTAACAGCTTTCATATCAGAGCTGAGTAAGAGGAGGAAGCATCAGCCACTCAAGAAGAACAAACTATGGAACACGCAAAGGATTGCCAATTTGCCGTGGTGTTTTTGAGGATGGCAGGAAAGATAAAAACATTTCATCAATTTAATTACGACTAAAAAAAAAACCTGTGCAAATGTGTGGAATCGAGTGAGGAACACAAGAAGGAAAAATAATAATCATTTGTGACTTTGATTACTAAAACAAAGTGACATGTATTGTGTTGAATAAGGAAGAAAATGATTTTAAAACATAATAGTTTGGGTTATGTATCACTACTTAAATAAACCCTGTGGCATGTGTAGGATTACATGTACATGAGGAAGAAAAGAATACAAAATAATAATACCAGATTTCAATTGAAATACACAATGAACTACGTTGGAAATCATATCAGGAGAAATTAGACAAGTACATTGGCCCCAAAGGAAAATATAGATGTAGGCTAAATAAACATAAAGCCGCCAGGAAAGATAATTTGATGGATGAGGGTATAAATAATAAACCTTGTTATATGCCTGCATGGGATAGAGGAAAAACACATGAAAATTTAATAGAAAAAGGAAAGATGTTCAGAATGAAAAACAAGAGAAAAGCAGCCAGTTTTAAAGAGAGGTATGTTTATTAGGCTACTGGCTATGGTGAAATGAACTTTTATGTAGGCAATGTATACGACAGATACATTTAGCATCACAATTTTGAGTTAGTCTAGATGGAAGAACGTGAAGGGGATAATGCCATATGTTTGGAGCCAGACAGTCGTTAACTCATATACTTTAATACAGAATAAATACCCTTTTTGCTCTGAACAGATAGAACTAGAAGACACATAGAAGTGGGAGTGGATATGAACTGAGCTATGGTGATGTGCTTGTCTATGATCTCCTTTGCTGAACTAGAGAATACATCTCACAAGTATTGATTGAATAGCTATTGATTACATGCACTATGTAGTCTGGTATTGCATACTGCTCACGCAGTCCCTCTATTTATTTTGGTCTGACCTTTTTCCCCCCAGAGGTCGTGCCGGGGATAGAAGCCGGCGCATCCCGCGGCCCCTTTTCGCACCTAATGAGATGAATGACAACTAGGTGGGGATCGTGGCGAAGCCACCGCAATCGGATGCCCCCCTCGCCTGTTCACATTTGGACTGGACGAAGGATGCGGGTCAATGATGTGCTAATGACGGCCATGCTGAATGTGCTTTGCATAGGTCAAGCGAGGGAGTCCTTTGGCTAAGTCATGTGATCAGAATGGATGGAGGACTTGGAGAGGGTGCCAAACAATGATTTTCCGCTTATTACATTTGTGTGTCTGCTATCCATAAGATAGTTCACCCCTAAATAATCTCTCAAAGACTGAACTATAGCTTTATATTGGTAAAAATAAGAAAAAGCGTAGCAATATTCTGCTTTCCTAATGATAAGAGTATAAACAAAAACAGTACAAAAAGAAGAATTTAGAGATAGGTTCTTAACGTCTGATTCTTGTCTTAGGGTGGTATTGAGAAATCCTGCCTTCAATTTCCAAATTTCGAAGACAAAAGATTGGTGAAGATCATCATATTGATTACATGTAACCTGTTGCTGATGATGCATGTGATGTTGCCAGATAGAGGCTAAGGAAGATGTGCATTGTAACTGAAATAATAACTCAAATTTTATTTAAAGGGTAAAAAACAGATAACCAATGCCATGGTACCATGCATGCCAGCATGTAACATGAACTAATCTTACATAATAATGAACTGCACCCTCTTTTTTTGTAAATTATGTAAGTGATCATTTATTAAAGCCTACACTTGCAGGTACATGTATGTACAAATGAATGCAGGGCAAGACGTGACCAATTGTTCAATATCTGTCACGTTGACTACTTGTACATACATGTATGACAACCAATGTGAACACAGACATCAGACAATATCACGTTCTCAGGTGACATTATTACATGTCCGACAAAGTACAGTGTAAGTAATGAATGATGCATCTCAGCAAGACAGAATCAATACTTCATCCCATGACCGAATCACAACATTTGACATGAACACATAGTCACGTACTGTATGGTTCTCCAGCCATGAAACATGTCACGTTCACATTACAATGCTCCTCATCGTTTCAATCATCGTTTCGTAAAGCAAGACAGAGTCAACACCACATCATATGACTGTATCGGAAAAAGATGACTGACGAGAATGCAGGCATCAAAGAATGTAAGACGTCATATCAACATTGTACTAGGTGCATATTCAATATCCAATCACAATAGTACATTGTGATTATTAGAATCACATTTACATAGTTGCACACAGAGAGACGTCACATGAATTAAACAAATGCAAGCTTAAATGCTTAATAGGTTGTTCAAAACTTGCTCTGGCCAAAATCCCCCACACTTACTATCCCTCACTTAACAAATTCTTAATTTTAGCCCTCGTACAAATGCTATACCTACAATAATGAATTGTGAAGGAAAGGGTCTGGGACGAAGACTAATCTCTTAATGAGTTAGCAGAGAATACGCAGGCTTTGACTTGAGCCGACAACAAATGCATTATTAATATTCAATCTCCATACTTTTGGCCCTGGAGTTCCATCTCCCCCCAAGTCATGGTCCAGCATGGTAATATGCACTCCCTCACACAATCACTGTTGCCAATTTGACTTGTTTTTCACTGTACACCGCAAAAAGAGATTGAGTACTTTCTTTTTATTGGTATCACGGTATCAGATTTGTTTCAGGGAGAAGATGCAGGGGGGTCTACGGGACCTGTACGCCCCCTTTTCTTTAAGCTTGTCAGGATTTACCTTTTTCATGGTTTTCCTTATTTTGCCTCCATCTTGAAAAAAGTATGGGTTTAGAACACATTAAATCATGTGACAGCATACATTCACATTTCCTTTATTTTAAATATTTCATGCATGAATTTGGCAAATGAAGTGTTGACTTTTTTGACGTATCTACATGTACAAACACTTGAATGATTTAACCATCTCTCTATACAGCTTATTTGTATGTGTAATACACTGGAAAAAGTCATGTCCGTGACCTTTTTGTTTCACAAATTGGAGCCTACTGGATGCCCAACCGAATATCAAGCAGGATGACCAATAATATACAGGCCAAGGCAATGACCAAATTTATAACGCAAAAGTTCAATTTGAAGCAAAATCATTCTGGGCCCTGCAGAATGCAGTTAAATTGAGAGGGTATCCTGTGTAGCTAGCAGTTGATGTAATAATTGTAATTATTGTGGGCTTGTGTATTTAAATCATGTGGGCATTGTCTTTACATGCAGATGACTATTTTATAAACTTACAAACTGTGCAACCTGTGCAATTGTATGTTTATGTCATGCTTTTTTCTGATTATCAAAATTTACAAAAATTATGTGTAGATAGATCTACAGCCGAGCAGCTTTGCACTTTAAAATCATTCCATTTCATTTATCCACAATCTACAGTCTAATCCTAACTTCCTAAGGCTCTATTATTTACAATGATACCAAAATATAATAATGTGATGAAAAAATATATTTAGTGAGGGTTTCATTTTTTTAAATTTCACAAGTTGTTGCAATGATACAAATTTAACATTACAGAGCAGGCAATGCATGTGAAAACATCTCCTTGGTAAATGAGTAGCGTAAGCTTCTTTTGGAGGTCCTAATATGACCAAGTTCTTGATTATATTCTAATATTTTTAAGGGTCTAAAGTACAATTTTTTTGTTGAGAATCCATGCCTTCCAGAACCCTAATGAGGTGAAGCCCTGGATACCTGATCCTGGTTTCTGCATACAAATGAGTTTCAGTGTACTGAAGATTTACCTGTAGTTCTTATCTTTCTCTTTACTCCGTGCCCTTGTTCTCGACTCGCGATGAGTCATATAACTGGACACCCAAGTGTGTGAATAATGGATGCATTCGTAACGTGTTTAAGCCTCTTTATCTCTTTTCTCCCTCTCAATCTCACTCACTCTCTCTCTCTAACTCTAACTCTCTCTCTCTTTCATCCTCTGTCTTGAATTCTACATCCATCTTATTACCATACACAAACTTCATCACTTTGTTGCGTAGAAAAATGCTGTGACATGATATATTGTGTCCTACTTGGCCAGGCTAATTCAATGATGATGGAAATGGGCATGGCTCTTTCAAAGTATTTCATCTTTCCTCAGTTTAAGCGGGGTTGAGTTTTGCCATTCGGGAAACAATTTGCTTCTTGTCTGCACAAACGAAGTACATGTTGAATACTTCCATCTTTCTCTAGTTGTCAATACCCTTAATAAATTCCCCACCATTGGTTATATGCAAAATTGCTAATGATGTTTTGCACATCACCTCTTTTCTCCCAAGGGAGGACACAATTTCGCAAGACATATTGCAGCTAGCCTCTTATCTTCCTTGTGTGTACACGCAAGTGGGGTGCTTATTAGCGACAAAGCCCCTAAATTAGCAAGACATTCCTACATCTTTTAAGGACCGAAGAAGTAAATAAAGAGCGAGGTTTGCATTGACAAACAAGCATAACACACAGCACACACATAACGCACACACATAACGCACTCACAAAAAAAAAACACTCACGTTGCTCGCCGCCCCCTTCTTGACTAAGGCATTGAATAACATGGAAGTGGAGTTCTTTTCCATTTCTCTTCTTTTCTTACAGAAGCCCACGCTTTGATTTGCATTTCTACTTTAGCGTAGCTATTGACCCACCATGCATATTACAGTAATTTGTCAGCAAAGCTTTCAACACAGACTAATTGCTTTGGTGAATGAATATAAGGTAAAAAGTGACAATCATTTCTTTAGACCTCCACCTCTCATACACTGTAACTCAATCAAATTTTTAAAAAGTACTCGTCAGTAAATGCTGTACATTCTGATTCGCACAACCAGCATAAATGATATTTCACAATTTTCACACCACCAGATTTATACCACTTCATCAGAATCATCAAGACTTACAAAATTAGTTGAATATCTCTATTCTAAGTTCAACTACCAAGAAAGGGTGACTGGTATTAACAGCAAAATCAATGAACATGCAAGACGTTTCTTTTTCTATTCATTGGTGTCAAGATATTCTGCCCTGAATCAAAATCATCATATATTAATGGAAGACTATTATGATGCAGGGTTCTAGCTTATATCTTCTGATAGTATCATAAATGATTGTGCAGCACTTGATTCAGGGGGAAATGATCCACGGTCAACATCCCACACTGACTGTATTCCAAACCTCAGCCTTGTACCACACAGTATACCCTTAACCTTGATCAGAACCCTAAAAAGTCCCATATGCAACCCTGAGCACAGCACTATATTTTTGAAGAATTATAGCTTTGAAATAATCTTTCTTGGAGCATTTGTTGCACCACCACCATTTCTGCACCTAGTTAAACACTGAAGACATGGAGAAGAAATAAAAGGAAACCCATTTTTAACATTAATACTGGACCAATTACTCAGCTTAAACTTACACCTAACCATAACCCTAACCCTTTATCTTTGACAAGATAAAGCATAAAGCAATTGTCTCTGGGCTTATCCACAGCAATTGTCGGATCATTGCCTGTATCACCCACGGTAATGATTCCAGCACCCAGTGACAATACTGCTGATTAAACAATCTTTAACATGAATTCATATGAACATGTTCTCAGAATTCAATAGGGAAACAATGATGACATCCCACTTGTAAGTCTGACAATTTTGTCAGCATGAGAAAAGACGAGAGGATGAGTCAGTCTTTTGCTACATGTCTTGGAACTCTTCAATGAGGGTCGGACGACTGCTGAGAGGGACGCCTCCAGATGAAAAGGAAGAAGAAAAGAAGGGAAGGAAATTGTAAGGAAGGGAAATTGTATGGAAAAGAAGGAATTTGTACCACTTAAGATCGAGTACATTTCATTGTTGAACAGAAGTAACAGGAGAATGTCTTCTACTGTACTGTTAGCCAGAAGGGTGTTAAAGNTCTTACCCATATCTCGACCCTCTCTATGCCGAACAGGAATACAGCTTGTGATACCAGCAGTGATGAGGCCAGGTTCATGTGGATGACGTTCCGATCAGACCGATACAACCTGCATCAATGATGATAACATTAAAGTGAGCGGCATCTTAGAAGTAAGATGCAAACAAATTATCAAGAAAGCATAATCATTAATATGAAGTAAAACGTACTAGATTAAAGGTACTATGTCCCATTTGCAGGCCAAAAAAAATGAAAAAGTTAAATTCCAACTGCATTTGAAAGATAATACTAATTTAGAACTTCCCTGAAAAAGGTGGAGCTTGAAAATGTCTTCGAGTGGGAAAATAACGACTATTGGTTGTCAAATCGACTTTAGGGCTATAGAGCCCAAAAGTAATAGTCTTGATTTTCAGACAATTGTCCCGAATGGTCATACCTTTTATGCTGCGCAAAGATTCAATCAGTTTAATTTTGGCCATCACAAGAAGTGGTTTATTGATGTAGACAAATGCTCATGTTACCCTTTACAACTCTTTTCATGTATCTTATTACCAAAGAAGAACAAAAGCCAGTCAGTCACTCAATAGTGTCTGACAGTGAAGTCTAGCAAGTAAACGGGTTTCCTTGCATAATTTGAATATGAGGACATTGCTAACGTTTAAATTTCACAGAGAGGACAAACATGACATATTCATAATTCCTGCAAAGTTCTACAGCATTTGAGGTTGGCTGCAAAAGGGACATAGTACCTTTAAACATTTAATTTATACTTTTTGAAATCTTACACATGGCTTCCAAGTGCTAATTTCCCAAATGACCCCCGAAAATGATAATAATTAAAACAAAGAAAAATAATTTAATATTAACTTTGTCAGTTGAGATTAAGCTTTTATTTTTTAGTAACTGTCCTTCATATTCATTTCTGTTTAAATGAAAACGTATAGCCTATAATTTGAACTTTATCCTGTTATCCATGCGTTTATATTTCATGTATCTGTTTGCCTGTACTTCGATCTCTCCTCCTCCACCTTCACCTTTATCCCCCTTCTCTCTCTCTCTCTCTCTCTCCATCACTCTTTCTTTCTTTCAAATTCTAATCCTTACTTTAGTATTTACAAAAAAGGTATCTTTAGATCACATTTGTTTAACCCTTGGGAAACTTTCTTTAGATATAGTTCTACCCCAGACGTTCTCCAAGAAACGAGATGCTGATAAGAAGTCTGTAGTCTACATCGCCAGAGTGTAACTCTCTAATATATTGAGTATTAAATAAAACCGACCATCTGAATGAGCTTATCAAGATGAAGAGGCGTACGTCAAACAATTTGTTGCTGCTTTTATAAGCCAAAATACCTAAATGCACACTACTCTTGTACAAAATTGGAAGATTTTTGATATCTGACCCTATGGGGAAATGGTGAGAGGTACAGAGACTATTCTTTGGTATGGGGAGAAAGTCTTTGAAGGAGCGGGACAACAAAGGGGAGGGGTGCCATTCTGGGGGCAGTCAATAGAAAAGGGGACAAATAAAGGGCCCATTCAAGGTTGAATGAGAACTAACGACCTAGAATATAGCTGTATTCATGAGCGCACAATACACCCAACTGCCCGAACTAATTGAATGAAACCGTCTCTGCTACCAGTATTGAATGCTTGTTGTAGCATGTCTCATTGTCTCTGCACAAATTACACCTATCAACACTTTCGCAGTCTATTCCTATTTCTTTTGGTCTTCTTTCTTGTCTCTCTCACAACCTTCCTCTTCTTTTCTTCTCTTCCCCATTACTTTTCCTTCATTAATTTACCCTTTCTGTTCTCCTCACATTTCTCATCACCCTCCTCAACCCATGAGAGCCAGAAGGGTGTTAGATCCTGATTTGACATAGAGTCAGTGCACTTCTCTTCTGTCTCAAGGCAATCAAGACACACATGTTCTTCCTCACTCTCTATACCTCCATACGCTAATTCTTCCATTTTTCTCTCTTCTATCTTTCCTCTATTCTCCATTTTGCTTTGGCTGTCGTCATGACAAACACAGCAACAGGCAAGCATACACAGTAATCTTTCAGTTTCTCTCCTGCTTATATTGTCTGTTTGTAATTCATTCACAAGATAAGTTATTCTTCTCTTTCTTCAAATCCTACCCTTTAGACTAGTCTCAATGTTCAGACCCTCAATACTGAGTTCTCCAAAGAAATTCTTTGTCAATTAACCAGAGTCCATCAAGTCATGTTCAAATAAATATCTTTAGGTCCTACATCTTTCATCCTAAACACCACAGCCTGAAGAAGTACATACTGTATCTATGCTTCTACAAAATAATAATACAAAATTACAGCAGACTAAGATTTTTTTTCTTGAAAGCATGAAACATTATTTCACTTCCTTCAATAAATCAAATCTTCTTTTACAAAAAAGCGCTGCATGAATATTAACTACCTGATGGCTATTAAGACAGCTCTTTTCATCAACATCCATAGAGAATACAAGTACGTCTTGACATAAATTTCATGAAAGATTGTAAGGGTCCAAAGGTCTGTATAACAAGACTACAGCTCTAAGATGGAGATGGGGCACAATAGCTGTCCAAAAAACAGAAGATTAGTTTTGTTAGATGCTGTTTTGTGTCTCGTAAATTCATCATCTATTCACAGGGGATATATTAACACAGAAGTGGACAGGGAGAAGGGGTCATTCAAATAGCCTGTTCACACAAAAGAAAATTCATAAGAAACTTGTATTAAAAAAAAGTTATATAAAGAATCATCATAATGCTAAAGGAGCATTCAGACTAGATAAACATATCATATATAATATAGAAACTGGCTTTGACAAGGTCAGTTGACATGACAGCTGGCCAGTTATACAATTTTTTGTACGATACCACATTTCGACTAGTTCAAGGACGTTGATTCTTAATCAAGTTTTAGTTCATAACGATGCTCAAACAGGCATTTTTGTTACAATACAACATTTCGTTATACAACGTACATGTATCTTGATAAAACATTTAGACTACAAACATTCTGGAATAGCTATACGATGAAAGCTGATAGTCTGAATGCAGGGAGAGAAAAGGGGTTCATCAAAGAGTTGAACAGGGATTGGCGATTGTGACACTCCTTTATCAATCCTTAATGGCTTGGGAAGAAATTTGGTATTGTGGTTGGGAGCTTCGGAAGGATCTTCGGTTACAATAGGGCTACTGGGCTTCAAAGGAATCACTATGTATTCCGTGAGTGTGGGAGACAATAAATTGGCAACAATAGAGTCTGAGAAGGTGACATAGGGGGAGTGAATAAAAAGATCTAATTTTCAGCTTGGAATGTGATCACTTGATGATGGCCTACAATGAAAGAGACTTAAGCAATTGCCCAACCTTAAAGCTGATAATTAGACCATGAGTTCAGTGTCCAAGAAGGAGGATGAACGAAAACAATAAAGAGTAAAAGTGACCAACATAGATGATGATAAAATGAGGGATGAAATCTTATAAAGTACTTCATTTAATGGTATATCATTCCCCAAAATGGCCATTAAGACTTTAAGAGAGGAAGCAACAAATTCTCCAGCTCTTTTATTTCAGTGTCTTTCAAGAGGCTCAACAAGTGGATAACTACCTCCTTATTTTCATCCTCATATTAGTTGGGGCAGTTAGTCATAATTAGCCTGTAAGAACTTTATAAGGCGGTCTCATTCAGTCATTCAAAACTTAATAGAATTAAAAGATCTTAAAAAACTAGAAATAGGCCAAAACGAATTTTAAAGTTAGAATTAGGCAACTGTCTTTCAAGATACTTTTTGAAGAGTAGTTTAGAGGAGATTTAGGATACAAGCAAATTTTTAGCATTAATTATGTCTTCCTGGCTATCAACTTTTCACTTTTCAGACATTGCAATTTTTCTCAAAAGATTTTCAAATATTGCAATAATTGAGAACAATCCTAAATTTAAACTTTCTGACAGCATGACTACAGTACTTTAACTTGCACAGCTGGAGTAGGGGACTGTGGCTATCTCCCCCTGACAATAGCCCCGACAATTTTATACATGTACATATACAATGTAGGTACATGTACCAGTCTGCAAGCAACCACCATCTCACATTTGGGCACCACATTGGTCTATTTGTTTGTTTTAATATCCTATTTTTCATATTTGATAACAATCTCATATAATCAGTATGATAAAGTGGTGGGGTTTTTTTATAAATAGAAATTGTCCTACGATTTTCTTGGTGGACCAACAAAATGGAGAAAGCTAGGAGAAATCAATCAACCCTGTATAAGATATTGAAAACTATGGAAATAACTTGAAGAGTACTCAATCACATTGGAGATATTACGTGTTGTAAATTTATCCCTCCTCCTACATCTTCTAATCCAAAGTCCAATATAAAAGGATTCACCAACAGGCAACAGGGGAAATGTAGGACTAGGAAACCTAGGAGCAACACTGACTCTCTTATTTTAGGGGGAAAAAAACGAATAATTCAGTCTGCAACAGCATGAATGAGAAGCTTTACAGTGCCAGGATAGTCCCTCTCTATTTAATTGCAGGAAATCTTGCACAAGAGACTGGGATCCAATTGCTGGGATCTAGCCTAAACTGCCTCTAAAGAGGATCAAGGGTTGGGTCTGAGCCTCTCAAGTTGATTAAGGGAAGAACTATAAGGGTCTGGGACACTTCTGTCCAAGTCTTTTGATACCTTTTTCCTAGATCTCCTCCTGCAATAATAACATGTAAAGGTAATGGTATTAAAACCGCAGCACAGGTACATGTACAGTTGTACACTTTAGGTATGAGTTAGGTGACTATTTCCCTCTCCAAATAAATCTCGTATTATTGCAATGATTCACCCCCATCTCAAAACACAACTCTGGATGTTAACTTGAAACTCTTTCAATCCCACACTACCATGAATCGCTCTGTGATGATGGTTTCAAAATTATTCATCAGCAGTAAACAGGTTAACAACGCATTGAACAGAAAGCCCTCTAGGTCAGTTTAAATTGAGAACAGGTGCATGTTGGTGGGTACACGTTATGAAAAGGAAGGAGGAAAACCTGGCCTAATCGAACAGAAACACAGGTAAGAATCCTCCTTCTGTCACCTACTTGACTAGTACGGTCCCACATACTGAATATTCTGCTGCATTTCACTCTCTTATCCCCCATCCCCAGAGGTTGTTTGTACAGATGCTCACTTCACAAAATCACATTAAAGAGCTGAGAAAAGAGGATGATGGAGCACCAGGGGAGACGATGGGGCGGAGCTGACACGGGATGGAGGGTGTTAGGAGACCTAACATACTAAGGGCAATCCCATTACTTAAAACGGTGTTTCACTTGACAAGGAGTGTCCTCTGATTTAATTCTGAGTAAACTTCTTTAAACGTGACATGTCTGTAAACCAGGATCAGTTGCCAAGTTCGACAAGCAGGAACAGAGTCCAAAGTCAGATGTGATGAATCAATAACAACATGCTCTGAGAATAAAGATAGAGAAAACGAAGGAGGCAGGGCAAGAGATCTAGAGGGAGAGACAGAGAAAAAAAAGAGAAACAGATAGACAGAGGTGGAGAGACAGCTGGACAGTCAAACATACAAACACACAAAAAGACAGAGATAGCAAAAAAACAGAGTCGGTTAGATGTAGAGAGCGATTAAATGAATTCCTCTGATACCTCTGTTTCTATTAACAGAATTAAAATTTGAACTGTGTGTCAAGGGCAACAGAAATGTTCTCACATTCCAACAAACAAGAAAACAAATTTAACCTACTTTTGTTTAACATCTGCGCAATAAATCAATGAATTTGAAACCTTTCGGAAATGAAAATCTCTCTTTCCGACAGCTTTGTGAATCTCTCTTGGCCAACAAAACTCTCTCATTTCACAAATATCCAGATGTTAGGGTCAAGGTCAAGGGTTTTGACCTACTTCTACCACAAGTGTTTCTTTTCCTCTCTTTCCAGCTTTTTGAGTTCTTCCATTCAATCATCACTGTACTTTGATCTGCATTTGATAAGATATTATGCACTTTACCAATTACAAAGCCTCTGATATTCTACCTTTAATGTCAAAGCCATGCTGTTACATTAAGAAACTAAACTCCTATAAAAAAATCCAATCTCAAAGCTTGAAAGGAATAGGTTTTGTGCAAGAAGAGCCCCTTCATGTTGCACCCCTACAAGATCAAAATGTGAATAGGGGCAGTTTTTCCTTTCTTTATCCTGAACAACTGGTATTATGTATCACCAAGATATTAGATACTGGTGGAAACCCTGTGCTAGACACATTTATGTTTCTAAACACAGATATCGAAAACCAGGGTCAAACTAATTCTCAATTCGCATAGATGGGCAGGGGATAATCTAGCACAAACGGTAATCTATCAAAATATTGTCATCATTATATGAGGCGGAGTGGAGATAGAGATAGAGGACAGAGCACTGTACATGTAGGGGGTGTATTTGCCATTAGGGAAGTCATAATTAAGTAAAGTTCCCATTTGATTACCGCCGAACTTGATACCATATGACCTCCTGATAGTCAGAATGGCATTAACTCATATATACATTTACAACTTTAATGCAGTGTTAAAGGTAAAGACCAGTTATGGTCATGCGATTGCATTGTGAAAGAAACATTGTGGAATCGATCAGAAAAGGTTGATCATCTAGCATCTAGCATCTGCAAGGTTCTGGAATCATCAAAATGATAAGAAATTTGGCCCATTCTTCGTAAAGTTACAAGCACTATACACAGAAAGATGTATATGGGACTACAGGTGTACCCTATATCCCTCACAGACCATGAGAGAAACAAATTTACCAAATACATGTACATGTATATGAATAAGTAGGCGGTTTCCCGGCAAATTTTTGATCATCGTGTATTAGTCAAAACATATTCTTTCACATGATTGGTAATTAGAGCTTTCATTTCATTTTTTTGAAATTGGGGCGTTTCCAATACTGGTCCTTACCTTTAACATCCTTCTGCCTCACAATACAATATGTCTATTCTTAATCTAAATGAAACATTCTTGATGACTACGGGACACACTTCATCTGCTCAACCTGCGCTGAGAGCCAGAAGGACATTACATCATATACTGTAATGCAGTGTCAACGTCCTTCTGACTCTCAACAGGCATCAAAAGGACACTGTATGATTTCTTTCCCTCAAGGTCCAGCCAACATCTGTCGCACATCAACTTGGTGATGGTAATTAATGACCATGGCCATACATGTACATGTAGCAAACAAGACAGCAATCTTGTCTGTTTGGAGCCAGAAGAAAGTTAACTTTGTAATGCCCTTCTTGTTCCAACAGACGATTTTAACACACTGCATCCATTTTTCTTTCATGAATATATATTGTATATGATGCTAGGAATTTTTAAAGTAAAATAAGTTTTTACAAATCCTCAATTTGGCAACACAATGAGAGATTAAAAGTCATAGTTAGTCCATCAAAACTTGCCATTTGTTAACATTTCGGCAACATTCTCGCATGTGTATATTGTTTTCAGAGACATGTTATTCTATCATTGAAGTAATATAAGAAAAATACAATTGTTGCCAATTTGAAGAACAATAAGTGATCAATCTTGTCGTGAAAGGATTAAAAGTAGGACACCAAAGTCATTTGCCCACTAAGGGCACATTCGAACATGGAATCAATACGAACATGACTGTACTATCCCGCCTTTTATCAATACTAATGTCAGTGAAGATTGAACAGGTACTGATCGATAAAAGCCGCCCTAAAGTACAATATTTTTAATTAGTCAAAAGGGCAACGATGATAGTCTGTTAAACACCAGACCCTTATATGTATGTTGCTCTATGTTAAAATATGTCTGAAATCAAAAACTGGCTCCTATATTATGGATAATGAGATACATGTACATTTGCAAGATGTATTTAAAAATTTCACCATTCTGTTTCCCTTATTTTTCTCCTTTACATAGAAATGAACTTATTACAAAGATTAGTTTGCACTTTAATGGCCACTTTATCAGGAAATAAATGCTTATGTCAGAAATATCTATCAATTTCAAGAACTCTTTCCTTCTTTTGATGAGCGGAAATGAACACTTGCAACACCAATCATATCAAGTACAAAGGTAAAAATGTATTCATAAGAGTAAAGCACTTGATGCTCTGTACCTTTCCATTTCCCAACGAAAAAAAATACAGTCAACCCTGCTTTATTGACCACCTGTAGATAAATACTGCATTTTCTGTGTCCCTAGAATTGCATTTTTCAATAAAAACTTGTACTAAAAGAACCTACCGTATACCACAAAGACCACCTGCCTATAAAGACCACTTTTCTTGTCTCCAGTAAAATCGAAGTGAGTTTTTTAATTTGGGGAGTCTTTTATGTTGGGCCCCTGGTTCAAGCCCTGCCTAACCAAATTAAAATTCAGAGGACTAATTTA
>BEXV01000127.1:385389-402693 GCA_003118195.1 Hemicentrotus pulcherrimus
CCCCAAAAATGTGATGACCATATTATTTTCTTGCTTATCAGATTTTTCAAAACTTGACCCACGACTCCTCCTTACATACATGTAGTGCTGGATTTGTCCAATAATTCAGTAAACACTTCATCTCAAAAAGACTGAAAGGTAAAACTTAGTTTTTGATAATTGATATTAGTTGATTTACATGTAGTCCTTGAGTGAAGAGCCTATATAAGCTTCCAACCCTGGAAATGATCTGATATTGAAAGAAGACGATGTTTAAGATGACACCCTCTCTTGGCAAGTGCTTCAGAATTACAGTACAAATTCAGACCAGGACAAAATTGAAGTCTATACATTGAAATTAGATAGTGAAAGTGCAGCTTTTTAAGTGGTAGGTGACATTAATCAGGGAGCTAATACACAACAAATTAGATGACAACGTGCAATTCACAATATTGCTGGTAGATTCTGGTTTCGACACTCTGGAAATTAAGATGGTCATGACATGACACTTTGCCAGCCATTTGGCAAGGCCTTTCTTGTTAAACTTTAAATTTGGCATCTGCATGTAAATCAGCCAACTTTGACATTCTATAGGCTGCCACTACAATGCCCTTGAACAACAATTATTACAATATCTTTACTTTCTTTTCTTTTAGGCAACCAATGTTTCAAAATCCTGACTGAGAGCCTGATCATTGCAGAAGGGTAAATCTAATAAAAAAGTAAAAACAGAAACAAAAAACAAGTTGCTAGCCAAACATGAAAAAACATAATCTTTCAGACAGAGACAATGAGATTCCGCATCCATACGAGACAATCTGATTGGATTTCCGGCCACTCAATTTCGCCAGAATATAATTTGACATTTTAGAACCTAGTGGTAGGCATGACAATGCCATCAATTTTAATTTGGCTTATTTGGGTTGCTCCTCTACACGATGCCTCATTTCTTGAATCTAGCCCATTAATATATCAGTAGAGAAGTCAATCTTCAAAAGCTTGAAGGCTTTTTCAATAAGGGCTCCTTACATGTATACCTTTTAGTCCTGTTATGTTTATGGTATGTATGAATCCATCGTAGTAACAACCAAAATACATTGAAGAAATATCTTTCAAGAAAATGAGAAATATGAATATTATAATATGGGTTCATCTTATCCATTTTATATTTGTCTAGACGGTGAAAATTAAGAACAACTACTGTATGGCCAAATCGAGGAAGCAAAGCTGATTCATCTAGACCATGGGAAAATTCTTAACTGCTTCATATGATGACCAAGTTACAGGGAGAGGAGATGTAACCGATTGTACACCTGCAAACTGCCTCACAAAATGTCTCAAGCAAGCGATGACTCCATCTCTGACTGTCAGATGCGACCACCGATCGACCCCTTCAGGGTAAAAGAAAGCATGCCAGAGTATGAGTCATAACTCAGCAGCTATTAGCAGTGAAACGCCAATCTCCATGGGTATTTCATGCAAATGCAATCTTACTTTGCATTGTGTTGTATTTATTTACAGCATAGGAGACCTACATGTATGAACACGTACATGTAGTCTGCAATCCAAACCAGAGTGAAACTTTCTTGAGAATATTGCCGGTGAGAGCTTCATAAATCTCTAATTAGCATAAGGACAAAATATCATTTACATGTACATGTACATGTAGTTTGTTCAGAACCAGAAGGGCATTACCTCTTTCTTAAAAGTATATGAGTTAATACCGCTCTGACTCCAAACTATATTTAAATCCCTGATTTAAATAACTTTCCTTTCATCGGTGATTAAAAATAACCATTTAATTGATTTGATATACAATCTAAATTGCTGATTTACATCTTAATCACATTTCTTTAATCAAAATAATATGGCAAGCACACCAACAAAATTGTCAAGCACTGCTACGCAATATTTAGGTAAGGTTCGAGCTTTGCATCCTCATAATAATTATATTAATTATACTTCTATTTCCTGCTTTGTAGGCCTACAAGAAAAAGCACCCAAACTGCTCTCACCACAACTAATCTCACCATAGAGTGCCAGTCAGTAACTGACAAGGAGGTTGATTATGGAGACTACTTCAGTAAGGCAGAATTGAGAAATGAAATTAATGAGTTGAGTAAAATATAATTCACACATTTGTGATGACTACATCCCTCGCACTGGGTTAGGCGCCGTGTTGATATGCACACCTTGGTCGAGTGATGCTCGCTCTCCATCTCCCTCTCTCTCTCTCTCTCTCTGTCTTTCTCCCTCTCTCTCTCTCTCTCTTTCTCCCTCCCTCTCTCTCTCTCTGTCTTTTTCCTCTCTCTCTCTCTCTGTCTTTCTCCCTCTCTCTCTCTCTGTCTTTCTCCCTCCCTCTCTCTGTCTTTCTCCCTCTCTCTCTCTCTCTGTCTTTCTCCCTCCCTCTCTCTCTGTCTTTCTCCCCCTCTCTCTCTCTGTCTTTCTCTCTCTCTTCTCACCTNCCCTCTCGCTATTATAATGAGGAGATGTGAGGTATGAAATTGGTCTGACGGCACTTATTTATGTATGAGTGCACATACCGCAGTCCTGGATGAATGACCAAATTTATGTTCAGCAATTATTGAGATGTAGTGATTTACTTTTAAAACCATGGGTGCAGTGTGAACTTGTGAAGTCAATTAAAACATGGTCTTGAGCAGTTATGACTAATTATACATGCATGTGCATGTAGATTTATTTCCTGAAACTATCAACAAGAAGTGGACGAAAGATGCTTGCTCTAACCCTACCGCTCGTTTGCAGTAGCAAATCCTTGTCAGTAGTCCATTGCGTCTCAACTTAGAGACTATGCTGACTGGAGGGTCTAGTGCATCCCATAGGCTCTGCACTTAAGCTGCTTTTATTTGACTCAGCCAGAAAGACTGACACTGACAGAACTAGGCTCCACTCAAGGCTTAATGAAATTGTGTTTAAGTGTCCAATTAGAGCCTGTGTCTGCAGACTACTCTGCAACTATGGAAACAAAGCAAAGAAACATAATTTAATCTACATGTACATTCACCGGTAGCTTTGTGCATGCTGGCTTATTGCAGTCCCAGCCTAGTCACCAATATAATCCACATGTTCCAATATTGGAAAAACATGCACTAGGCCATGTGATCTTAAAAAAGTGGTTTCCTATTTGCATCATGGATCGATGCGGGATGGGACATGTGCTGTACATTAGCACATTAATACTGCCTTTACTGGCTGTATTCCCATGATGGAAGCTTTAGTTCAATTAGAATTGATCGCGGGAGCTCTTTCGTGCTGAGCTAACACGTTTCATGAGTATCCCTTTTATTAGTTTTTTAACCCGATTCCAATGCTTGTTTAAAGATAATTAACGGCTTTATCTTTGGTCAGGTAATGTTATTTGCTTATGCTTTAAAATGAATCATGTATGTGTTTCTTTTTAACAGGGCACAGATTTCATTATCGGAACATTAACTGGGATTTATATTTAAGCTAACAAATTTTCTGCCAGATCTGAAGCGCTAAGCCGCTATAGTAACGAATAATTCTACAGATAGTTCTGTGAACGATACTTTATGTTCCTCTTAACTTGCAGTTTACACAATACATAATATGGTGATGAATCAATCGAAAGGATATATACATTTATAATTTATATATGGCCTACATGTACATGTATATCGTCATATGTTCAGAGTACTTAAACATACAGGTATAAACACTTTAAAATCTTTGAAAATTTAAGCAATTGAGTAGATTTGTGCCATTGTTGTCCCAAAATAGAAATTCAGTCAATTTTCCCCAAACCCTAACAGCCACTCACTTTTATGAAAAAATTAAAAAAAACATATGATCATATATAAACTAGTTCATTGTTTATTTCTTTGCTTCTATTCTTGTGGTATAAGGATTTGGCTGTTTATTGTGAATGAAAAAAAAAAATCAAGAGTCGCAGGTAGCCCGTGGTAGCAGCGGGGTCAACACCACAAACACACTTGACCTCTCTAGGCTATGAATACAGACCTGTTGGTTTTTATTTTTAGTTTTGTTCAAACAATGAAATATTCAACCCCGACACAAGTGACATGAATGTGACCAGTTAATCCAAATTTTCATCTTGATTCCTTTAATTCATGCAAATTCTATCAGAAAGCTGTAGTACTTTACGATCATATCGGTATGAAGTAATATGTTATTTTTCAAAGAAGCTTTTTTTGTTTTAATTTCCAACACCTGTATAGTAGTACAGTACAATTGAGATGCACACAGCAATACTATGGTTTTGCTCTCTCTCTCTCTCTCTCTCTCTCTTTCTTTCTCTCTCTCTTTCCTCGTTTCCCAGTGCTCTTTTGATGAATTTCTGAAGGACTACATTGTTTTTACACCCCTTGTACATAGTATGTGTACTCAATATATTTGAACAGTTCAACAAGATGGTATAGAGTAGCATGTCACTATTGTCGGTTTAAAAAGAAAGATTTAATTCCGTGCACAAATCTTTGTCAGCGGTCTGATTTTCTAGACTGGAGCTGACCCTACCTGTGGGCTTTCAACACTAGAGAACCATGTTCAAACAAAGTACTATGGTGGTAGAGTTAAACACAGAACAGAGCTTTTAGGCAAATTTTTTGCTGCATGATTCATAGCCAGTCACACAGACCCAAGACCACAGCTCTAGTCAGTGTACCTTCATGCACCCACATGATGTGTACAATGCAACTGAGTATGATGGAGAGATGTTTGGCATTGGCAGATGATGGACTATGGAGCATTCAGTGAAGAAGATTTATTATACAGAACTAATTACATCATGTATGATCCGATTTGGAAAGAATTTGCAAACAGAATTTGAATTGAATATCAAAAAAAATGTAACACTTTAATGATCAATGTTAAGAATAGTCATGAATGATTAGAGAGTTGCAAGCTTTTTTTTTAGGAATACAGGAGGAAATGCCAAATTGGCTCAAAATAATAATGATGTCAGGTCAGTGGTGAATTATTTTTACTTCAGTGATACATGAAATGGATATGGAAATGAAATAAGAAGGGGTCTGTCAATGGACATGTTTACATTGATTTTAGTTTATATTTTCAAATTTGCTTTTATTGAAGTAATGTTGTGGTCAAAATCCAGAGAAATCGTTCTAGCCCTCCAGACTACAAATGTATAAATGCAAAAACATGAACACATTGTTTCTGCAACATTTCCTTGTTGAAAAGGTCATGTCATTCAACAAAAATGTCACTTTCTCCCTGAAAAGTTGGGTAAATACAAACCCCCTTTGTGTTAATCAGTGCTACCATGCAAAATGTATGTGACCTTACTGACATCATTTGGGGAGGGGGAGGGAGTGGGAGAGGGGGTAGGGAGAATATTTGTTCACACCTCTTCTTGGAGGAGTCCTTCAGCCATGTTTGTTTTTTAGCACCTGGTGAGCTGTGTGACATTTGACCCATTTTCTTCTGTATACACATGCCATTCCAGTGACCAACTTTGGAAAGGGCAAAGGTCATATTGACACATGTAAATAATGGTTCTGAGTAGAAACATACATTAGTCATGTTCTTTAATTTAAAAAGGTTTGTATAGTAAGTATGGCCAGACCTGCAAAAATATTTGTTAAATGAAAACTTAATTTTCTTCATTATCTGAATAATCAGACTACCTTATATTGTATTTTGCGGGACTGTCTTGATCTCGACTGTCAGAGGGAAAAGTCTGCTGCACATAACAAGTGAAGAAATATGACAGTTGGCCCAGAGACAGCCAGAGAGAAAGAGAGAAGGCAAAGCTGGATGTCGTTGTGCGCTACTGTGAAAATAAGCAGGGATATCCACAAGATTTCCTTTATTTCCTCACCTGGTAGGACTTGGGTCCCTTACAAGGTGAAGTCAAGACTGGGAGTAATGCCCACCCTCTTTTTGTCATTTTTCCATGAGTAAATAACATGTACATGTACATTTACATGTAGGCATGGCTCCAGAGCTCACACACTACATGTAGTTGTATTTTTTTGTATAGGGGGTCTGAATTATGCATGAGCCTTATGCAACCATCTTGAAATTGTGGGGGGTCTGGACCAGAGTTTTGGGCCGAGCTTTTATGTAGGTTCATATAAAAGATGCAAAATTGCAAATCATGCCAGCCACCAGTTGTCCACTTTATGATTGGCCTGGTCAACATGTACAATGATTTTATTTTCCACATGGGGTAAGTTCCCCTTTTTTGATAAATTTCTAAGGCAAGTGGTTTGAATTTGTTGTAAAATTTTGGTTATACCTAATATGTGTGATAATAGCAGACCTACAATGTAGAACAAAAAACATGTCAGGGAAAAAAATAATATTTATTTTGGGGGGGGGCTACTTTTCAAGCTTGCCTGCATGAGTATAACATTCTAAAATTTGTTTTCCATTGAACTCTATGCAAATTTATGGGCCCTCTTTTGGATTTTCGGGGGGCTCTTTTGGGCATTTCGGGGGCTATTTCGTCCCGAGCCCATGTATTTTTGTCACTGTAACATGTACATTTACATGTGGATCAATATCATGCATGATTTAGCCTGAAGCATACAGTACATTCAAAATCATTCCATATTAATAATTGCAGGAATCTCGAAATAAATAATTTCTAGGAATGACATAATACTAACGACCATGTGACTGACCAATAGCATAATCTTGATGAAATATACATGTACATGTATGTACAGTACGAGTGAGTACCCCTTGTACTGTTATCCAAATTACTGACTACTCTGGCCACATAATAATCTTTTGGGAGCAGGATGTAATCTAGGATACATCATATCAGTGACCAGTAAATACTGAAGGTCAGCAGTGAAACAGATTTTAATATTGCATTGCAATTTAGATGAAGGCCTACATTAATTGTAAATGTACACTTTAAATACAGTGTGTATATTGTTTTGGACATGGATAATTTTGTTGGCAAAAGACTAAATGCGAAAACAAATAATGAAATCCCAATTAGTCATCAAACTTTCCATAGCAGTAGAATTCTTATATTTTTATGTTTTATTTCTCCATTTATTTCTTCATTTTCTTATTCTACACTTTTCCATAGCTACATGTACATGTAAATAATCAATACTGGCTTTAAATCAAAGATAAAATTGAGTTCTGGTCATGTGATTGTATTGTGAAAGAAACGGTGTGGAATCTATCAGAAAAGGTTGATCATCTGGTATATACATTAAGTATTCGTGTGTATTGCAAAGTTCTGGCATCATCAAAATGATAAGAAATTTGGCCAAATCTTGGCAAAGTTAATAGCACTGTACACAGAATGATGTACATGGGACTACACAAGCACATGGCAAAAAAAACCCTCCCCCCCTCCCCCCGATTTTTACGTATTTTATGTCATATTTAGAATATGAAGGCATTTGAAGAGCCATGCTTTTCAAGGGAGATGTTTAATCTGATGTTCTTCCACCTTGCATAATAACAATTATAACGCTCACAAATTATTTTTACCTCTTCCCAGAACTCTTCTCTTTAAGGTTTTTTTACCATAGATTGCAACAGCTGTATTTCATCAATACTACACTTTGTATAGGAATACATTTTGATCAAACATAATTTGATAAGAAACAGAAAATATATTCATATTTGAAGACTATCATCATAAAATATTACCAAAGAGTAGACATGTACATCCGTATGCATTTGAATGCATACAATCAGTCCTACATTTTCCTCGCCTGGGTTTTTATGCCCGAGCTAAACTGAGAGAAAATGGAGGTTGTGAAAGGAAAAAGAGTGGAGAAACAAGAGAAAAACCGAGCGCCGCCTCCCTTATTCACTTTTCAATTCGATCGTCATTTGCAGGTGTAGGGCAAGAAGATTGAGCATTCTCCTGTTTCAGCACATCAAGAGTGGAGCGCAGAAACTTCCTCAAAAATGCCTCAGCAGTCGTCAGAAATAAACTGCAGGATTGAATGTCAATCAAAGGCCGTAAATTCAACGAGAGGGGCTCTTTATAGGCCCCGGTTTTGTCTTACTGCTCTGCATCGAGCACGGGTTGGACGGCAAGAGGAAGAAAGAGAGACAGAGGAAGAGATATGGACGAAGAGAGAAAGAGATAGAGGTCAGGTTTTATTATTCATTCATAGCGCGGGTGATTCATTCATAAATTGGACACACTATCCCGTCCCTACAGATAGCGTTGGCAGCACTGCCCTAAGAGGGTAATAGAAAGACACTATGGCGGGGATCCCAGAAATTTACCTGATTTGCAAAGTAATATTAGCTGTACATTAGCATGGGAGTGAGAATGGGTGTGCGGTGAATATCGCCAGTGCACTATGGGCTTTAAAACATGGGTGGAGAATCTAGATGAGCTGGCACAGAAACGAGATTCAATTAGGTCAAATTGAATAATGACATTTTGATGTTTCTCATGGTCAATGTTGTTAGGTACCTAATCAATTTTAGGCTATTCAATATCATTTTGTGACAGCAGTACATACATGTACATGTACATGAGCTATTGTGATACTGCTTTATGGCGAGAATCAGTATCGGTTCTAGCGAGGTCGGGGTCATTTTAGGGTGGCTCAAGTCTCCACTTAATTTTAACCAGGCATGTAGAAAATAAATGCAATAATCCTGAACCATCCCTCTAAAATTATTTCCTAGAAGTTCAGCCCCTGTTTGAGTATTGCGTAATAGTGACCCACTAGAGGAACAATAGAAATTGTGAAATGTCCACAATATTAATTATCAGTACAGTATATACCCTTGGAATTAGTTTCACTTTTAATCAGACTAAATTACTTCCTCAAACAGCATCCATTGCATGATGTCCTTAAAAAATAATAAAAGATAGCCCAGTTATAATAAACTCTTAGTTCAAAATGTGACGAATAAATCTTAATCACAGAGTAGAGATTGATGCAAGCATTCCAAGCAACTACTACTGTTTCAGCTGCCAATTCTTAAACCTTGACTTACATGTACAGTGTACGTGTAAATGTATATAGGCCTACATGTATGATGTACTGTACATGTAGGCTACATTGAACATTGTATTACATGTATGTGTATGTGAGTGATATATTGGCAAAATATATCACTCACATATTACAATGTTGTGGAGAGGATGAGACTGGAAAGGATAGAATATTCATGCCATATACATATACATGTATGTGGACAAGCTTTACAATGTTTTATTTTGATACATATAGAATATGCAATTAGAAATTTTCCCTCCAGCTACCTTTCCATGTATATGTACATATAGGGCTTATTCATAACAGAGCCATTTACCTACAATTTACAAGATTAAAGTTCAACACAATGTGGATCTTGATAAATTTTGAAAAATAGAAACAAATGCACTAAGGCCATTAAAAAATATATACATGTTTAGCGTTCCCGCCGCTTCCTTTTGGGGGGCTGCCTCCTATTTTTTTTATTTTTTAAGAAAAAAAACATGAAACACACTGCTAAAAATGGATCTATTTCTGATTTAAAACAAAACAAAAAATATTGGCTGCCATCTTGAAAAATAGCCCGAATGTCAGGAAAAATGTACCGAGCGGCCATTTTTGAACGAGAGGAAAAAAAGGGCACCCTCCTCCTATTTTTCAAAAAAACAGGACGTTTAAGATGTTTTTTTTTTAATTGGCCTCATGTTACCAAGCGAACCAAGAATAAAGACATTGAACTGTAAACAATTCTTGATTAAATCTACAAAGTATAAAACTAGTATAAACTACCAGTTCCCTGCCTTTGAACAAAAGCAATTAATCCTTAATATAATCAGTGGTCTAAACACCAAGGGTTTTTTAGTGTTCCTGTTTATACTTGAGAGCCGACATCAATTGCCACCTGGAAGTATTTCAGACTAAACTCTCTCGAGGAGCCTCTTCCTGTCCAGCAGGGTCACTCCTAGCAAATTACATGTACATACCAGCAGTGCCCCCATCACCTTAACCATTTCCACAAACAATCCACTCATTTGGACAAAGACCATGACAACTGATCAAAACCACAACAGGATTTCTCTCCCATTGTCTTTCAGCCTAATAGCCTTGGCGAGTTGGAGGACAGGAAGCAGTAATGATCTGTTCTCAAAACCCTTTTTCACCCTCTCTCCCTTTATCACCCCAGCCCCTCTCTCTCTCTCTCTCTATTTCCAAGTTTCCAAAATGTTATAAATAGACTTGGTTGAGGGTCAAATGAATGGTGATTGGGTCATCCGATAACAAGAGAGCTTGAAACTATGACAATGAATAGTGGCAACTGCAGCCAACAAACTTACATGTACCATATCCCAACCACCCCACTAGAAAAAGTTATTACATTTTAATTTTAAGATTACATATTCTGTCACCATGGTAACAGTATGAAGTAATAATGTTGGTGACATGCAGTATGTAGACATGTACAGTGTACATTTTTACTTCATATAACTATTAAAAGCTTGTACAGTATAAGTTGATAAAATGAGACTTTATGCATGTCCACTGGTCCATTATGATACGAATGCACTCATTCATATGGGTACAATGCACAAAGTATCATGTATACTATACTATCTATGGAGAAATGCACCAAGTCATCATCTTAGGAAGAAAGAAGCACACACACACACACACACACATGAAGATATTTAAATACTTGACAATGATGGTAGACCCTAGTTGTTGTTTTTTTGGTTTTATATGTATCGGTTTCTATATTTTTGATTGTGGTTGGGTAATAATAATAGTTTTAACCTTGGCTTTAGAAAATAATAAATGGTATAGTATAAAACGAAACAAAAAAGTTATGCCATGTTTCTTCCAATTACGTTTTCCATTAAAGTCCAGAATAAGAAATTGATACATGATCATACAAAAACTTTAATTAATTTAATTTAATAAAAGATGAGCATGAAAATGATCTAAGATGACATAATGTTGGTGTTTCTCACTGGTTTCGTTTGTTTGGTTTCTACTAAGAAAGTGTAGAGCCGATGAGGTAACTTACTTGTGATTGCATTTAGAGGAACGTCATTGGCACTAAATCCTTTATCTCGATATGCATCCCGAGTCTCTGTGCATGCCCCTGTGCCTAGGGCCGCCCTATCTTGTCCTGCTGTCAGCCCAAATGCTGCTATTAATGCACAAAAAGTGCAGAGAAGTTCCGTGTACAATGCCATGTTTTCTTTGACAAAATCCTAAATATGTGGTCCAAATAATACTGAGAGCATATGATGGTGCGCCGCAATGGAAGCTGTATAAGAAACGGTGTGCAGTTTCGCGTCCGTGTGTTTTGTTCGAATTCCGTTCTCAACGCATGCAGACGCCAATGTACGAGCCGCCAGTAGTACGTATATCCACTGTACACACCGCCCTGTGTGGCCCGTACCTTCACTTGCAGAAGTGATGCAAACGACCGCTTAGAAAGCCTGAGTTAGCTCCTCGCATTCCGATCCTTATTTCCCAAAGATATATCCACAATCGCTCCTGAAGAATATCTGAATGTAGAAGTCAGTTCCTCCTTGTCAACATCTTTGATTCGATTCCAATTCTAAAGAAGAAGAAAAATCGTGGCAAAGAACCCTTCCGCGGTATCACTACTCTCAAATGAAGCCACTCAACATACAAATTTTCCGGAATATATGGGCACGCAAAGTATACGGGCCGGGTACCTGTGTTAAGGTAAATGGGGATGAAAGCCGAAAGTAAGGGGGTACATTCACGGGAACAGAGATAGAGCGTGCATGCATTGCTAACAATGCGTGTGAATACTAATCGCTAATCCATCGGGACGACTCCACAGTGTTCGCAGGGGTGATGTTATACACATTTATGGAGGGGCGTAGCTCATAATTTTCACAGTATACAAGTGTTCTCTTTCAATTTATTGAGGACTCATTTTGAACAATCATCATGCTTCCGAATATATGAATAGCTCTCGAAACTGTAATATGATTTGAGAAAGCAATGTAACAATATACAATAATATGCGTTTAACTTTTGTGACAATTTAATGATGGGCGCAGTAGTTAATGACTTTCACAGGATTGACTCTTATAAAAGTGTTCTCTTTAATTTTACTGAGGACTCATTAGTACAATCATCATGCTTTCGAATGTATGAATAGCTCTCGAAACGCTTATAAATGATTATGAAATATGATTTGAGAAAGCAATGTAACAATATGCAATAATATGTATTTAACTTGTATCACTTGCTTCACAATTTATGGAGGGGCGTATAACTTTCACCGAGTATTGAGATTATAAAAGTGTTCTCTTATTGAGGACTTATTAATATACAATTAGCATGCTTTCAGATGTTTAAATAGCTCTCGAAACGCATCTATGTAATATGATTTGAGAAAGCACTGTAATGATATGTATTGAACTTGTTTCACTTTCTTTCTAGGAATTGTTTCAGGAATTATTTGGGCTAAAATGCTTAGTATATGTATTGATTTATGCTTACTTTTATTATGCCTAGTTTTGTAATTAATGCTAGTTTTTCTAAATATAAAATGCTGTTGTAAAGTTGGATCTTTCCAAGTAGAAATATGATTTGTGAAATATATGAGTATAGGCGTATTCATTGATGTTTTTAAAATGAATTGTCATCAAATATAATCGCAAAACACCCGTAAAATTGTAGCCCCTTGAACATTTTGAAGTGCGATAGGGAGTACAAAATTTAAGTTGTTGACGATGTAAAATAAATCAAATTGCGTTTCTGATGTTAAATTCACAATGGATTAAAAAAAATATTGAAAAATTGTTTAAATAAAATATTATATATATATATATATATATATATATTAAAAGTACATGTATATAGTGTTTACACGTAGCACACAATGTACAATGACGGTTAGTATTCTAGAAGAGAAAACATAACATTGACGATGAAACAGATTTGGTAATCAGAGACTTTAAACTACAAACAATTTCTTTTTCAGGGGAAATGTTCGTGGTGTGGATATGGTTTTATTGGATTGGTAAAGAAAGTCGCATATAAATCTTATAAATACTAATCGTCTGTTTGATCCAGAAGACCGATAACTTGTTTATTTTAACTCATAGAAGAGCGCCATTCTGGCATGAGGAACGGGAAATAAAGTTGTCAGGCATATTAAAGATATAGACCAGTTTTAGAAACGCCCCCTCTCAAAAACATTAAACTCATGACGTTAGGTAATATTTATAATTTTTATAGTACGGTACGCTATACTATCCTAAAGACTACATTATAGCTTTAATTCAAGTTGGAGTCAATATTTCGCTTTTAAAGCCCTATTAGGCAGCAGCCCGTGTAATATACGTGTAAAGAAGGGCAAAGAAAATGTGACAAAACCAAATAATCTCATCATTAATGGATGCTCCACCTTCCAAAGATATCCTTTTAGTGAATAAAATGGAGAAGAACAAGAGCCCAATACGTAAAGGTCCCCCTCATTCAGCTCCAACTCTATCGGAAGTTTAATCCCGGGGAAACTGAAAGAGGGGTAATTAAGGGTGCATTTAAAAGGGTATTAGTAGATTGGGTATCAGATTAGTGGTGATGAGGGGGTAGGAGATGCACCCCTTTTGGTGTCATTCACCTCAATTCCGGGTGGTCAATCTCTACAGTGTCCAGGTGGTCAAGCGAAGTCAAGTTTCTTGAGAATCCGTGGGCGTGACTTGACCAAAATCGATACTCTTAGCCGAAGTCGATTACTTTCTTGTGTTTCTATAAGGCCATTAAGGAAGTAGGAGATGTTCTTCAAGTTGTAAAGCAAGGATTGAAAACCTCGGATCGCTTTTACTTGAAACCGGTTAATGGGGTTGTAATATTTATGTTTTAAACTCATTAGCTACCATTTTGTTTATTCTAGCAGCCCCCCCCCCACCCTCCCCCGCACACAGTAACAAAACGAGAAAAAGACAAGATGACGTAATCGTGTGAAATTCTTTTTTATGTAAGTTTATCAACATGATACAAACTGATATACTTGAACCCAAACATTTTAAAATATAAAGTCATTAATATCATTGGCGTGGTCAGCACTTTCTTGAGGTGGGAGCGGTCAGGGTGATGTCCAGACGAATGTGCCCATTTTAAAATTACACTGGATATTTGCGGACAACATTGGCAACACAAATGTCATTCTTTAATGAACTATATACTAGCAAATACTTTCTTTACTTTCAGCGCTTAAATTGATAGGTAAAGTTGGTGCAATATTGATTGGGTTTTCTTTTTTATAGTAGGAAAATAAATAGAACGCTGATAACAGTCGCAAGCATTCATCATGTGTATGTGGCACGTGGCAGGCATTTCTTATAAGAAATGCTCGCCTAACAATGTAATTACTTAGCAAATGCAACTTGTAAGCTATACACTGTTTTTAACCATCAATTGTACCTGTAAGCATAACACGAAAGTAACTACTTTCGAAATAGCAACCTTTTGCAATATCGATACGGTATTACCCTATTGTATATTGCATACATAAATCATGTTCGGATTACGTCATTTTCATTTCGCATATTTCAATAGGGGACGCACAAGGTCATTGGAATTGCCTATTAAAGGTTGCTTTTTTTAAAGTAGTTGCTATCATATGTTGCATTCATAATAGCTAAATTACTCTCACCCGCCAACCTGATCATGGTGATACAGGCCTTCACAAATCATATTGTAAGCTAGATCTGGGCGAATCGATAAGGAAAAAAAAGTAGTTTGGTTTCACTTTTTTCACATTTTTACGCTTTGGGATTGTGTACCTCATTTATGACATTAATATTGGAAGACAAAAAACAAATTGGCCCAAATCCGTCATGGAAATGTTCATAGTTTTGCGCCCCCCCCCCCCCGAATCAAGAAGTGAGCTTTAGTGATATCGTATACCGCGGGGTTCAATATTACGAAACACCATGCAGACGGGCATGCAGATAACCCAATGGTTGATGAGTAATCAAATTATCGGAAAGATAATTAACCTTTTAGGCACGTGATTATTCTTCCTTTATTTGTGTCCACTTTGGGTCATTTGTGCACACAATGTTATTGTTTAGCCAAGGAAATGATGAAGAAAACGCTATCACAGGTTTCCTCAAAACACCACAAAGGTCCTCCATATAAGAAAAGCCGAAGAACAAACATTATTTCCAAACAATACACTAAGCTCACTAGTTATTGGACACCTTATACGCCTACTGGTTATTTACACTATGGAATCAGCCAATCAGACGACGGGTTCCTTATTGTGAGGTCAGACCCTAAGTATGCCAGGAATGTCTGCGAACGGTGAAAGCTGGACTTGTCAACTTTGACCCTCCCAAAAATATTGAAAGACTTGAATAGTGTCTGACTTTGCATAGGGTTTATCCTAATTCGTTCTGTGCTTCTTGTTGAAATTCTGGGACGAGCGATTATTTTCTGTGGGTAAACAACCCCTCCAAACAATTATGAAGATAGAACAAACCAAATAAACACAATACATGTTATTGGGTTTTCAAAAACAAAAACACAAAAAAAATGGTGGGAGGGGGGGGGGCGCTCGTATGACTTATTTTGATATTGTACAGACCCGACGAAGAAGAAATTTGTAGGAGGAACAATCACTCTAACCAGGGATATGAGAGTTAAACTAACATCCCTGCTCTAACCATGTCTCTCAGGTCCTTGGTATAACCATGAAGTCCTCAAAATCTCTGAAAAGATCTCCTATACACAGGTGTAAGATTTAAGATTAGAGTCATTCCATACTTGTATTTGTTACAATAACTATTTGTTTCTCTCTATATACATATTTATTTCACTCATCTGCTCCATACATATTCATTTACTTCAATTACTCAACCCTTCCTCCATCTCCTCTAAATTGAGTCTGCTCCCACCTCACCTTTGTTCTCTTCTCATTCTTTATTCATGGTCTTAGGTATTTCAAATTCTCACTTATGATCGATTCTTTTCTCCTTTTGAATATTCAGTCTTACTCCTAAATCCTATTGGTTTATGNGGGGGGGTAGAGACTTGTCGGACTTTTTAATTAGGTCCCCGAGAAACAGATCAACTTTGTAAGTGGACATAAAGCGGTGACCCCTCAATCTTCATTTCATTTTAAATAGTTTATTGTGTTGTTTTCTTAATGTTTCATGTTTGTATTTCATATCTTATGACCGTAAAGAAAACCAACCAACCAAACAACTGCTAGTAACCGAGCTTAATTTTGTTCTACCGACGAGAATTATTGATGCGACCTCTCTCGACCGATTACAGCGCAATGGAAAGCGGGGGGCACAACAGTTTGAAATAATGGGAAGCTATGCGAATCTCTAATTAGCAGTTTGGTTAGAGGATAGTGAGGTAGTCGCGGATAATTCTTCCGTTTTCCATGTACATTATATCATTAAAGAGAAATCTAACCTTGATAACAAACTACTTAAGATGAAAGCAGAAAATCAGAAAATAGAATCAATTCAATTCAATAATGGTTTAATCCGGGGTTTAATTAAAAAGCTCGCCGCGCCAAAATGCTGAATTCAGGTTTACATAATTATACATGAGCTCCATCGCATAAAATTATATTTCATTTGTTACAATCATTCAAACAGTATTGGGAATGCTGAACATTACTCATGGTGAAAGTGTTATTGAAATCGGACAAAAATTGAGAAAGTTATGAATTTTTGAAATTTGTAATCACTACAGGTATTGGCTCTTCAAATTAGCTAAATCAGTAATGGTCTCTGTCTCATTAAATCAATTATACACAATGACTTACCGGTAAATGTCAACAACAACAATATTTGACTCAGGAGGGTCTTTTCTATTTGGAGGACCTAAAATAATACGTTATCCATAATATATTTTGAGTAGTGCCCCAGGGGAGAAGGCGCTTAAGAGAAGAAAAAAACCCAGAAATTAATGATATATTTTTGAACGCGACAAACGGGTGAATTATCCTCGACTACGTCAAAATCCACTCATATTTCTTGCAAACTTAATAAAACTTTCTTATTTTTTGTCCGATTAATTTCAAACTTTCGCCATATTTGTTAATCTTATTTTTCTGCTTTTTAAATTTATGACAAAGGTCGGATAGCCCTTTAAATCAGAGAGAGAGAGAGAGAGAGAGAGAGAGAGAGAAAAGACAGAAACAATTATTATTTTGGTCTGTATAAACTGAGCTCATAATACCCGCATGTAAAAATAATCGCTGTCAACCATACTATTTATAAGTAGTATCCGTCTATTTCATTGAAATTGAGTAGACACCACTTTGTCCACGCTTTATCCATTCAATACATGTTTTGCTTTCAGTATGATCCTAAAGTTTGTGACGTCATTTATACCGGAAATTGGT
>BEXV01000128.1:32885-44915 GCA_003118195.1 Hemicentrotus pulcherrimus
TGTCTTTTTTTTTTTTTTGGCAGTATCTGCCCAATCAGGGCAGGGCCGAAATGGATGGCGTTATCGTCTAGTAGATTTTTGGGTAGCGTGAATATTGTTCCGAGAAAGCTAAAGCTACGTCACACTATCAGTCTCAAAGTCATATTCACATGAATTCAGGAATTTAGTAATGTGATCAGAAATTGAATAACCAAACTGGTTTATATAACCACATTGTCTTTAAAACAAAATCCTTATTTACCTTTTCAGTACCAGTTAATTTTCAAAAGGATACTTTGAATCATATCATTTGTATACAGTGCGTCCCAGAAAAAACGAAACCGAGAAGTATCGATGTTCTATTATAACTGAATCACAACTATAATTAATAAATGATACTCCTGGCTCATTTTTATTGATTGAGGTATTTTATGAAAGAGCAGAAAATGAACTTTTTAGAAATCTGAATTTTTCTTTGAAATTCAGAAACCGCCAACCAAATTACTTTTTGGTTTCCTTCCTTCAAATTGCTTTTAATCACTCATGCGTGAAATATGCATCACGTGAGTAGCATCAACTGAAAGAGGAGACTCTAAGCTTTCCAAATATGTATCATTCATTAATTATGGTTGTGATTAGTTATGATAAAACATCAATACTTCTCGGTTTCGTTTTTTCTGGGACGCACTGTACATGTATATCTAAAAGAGATCACATTTGTTTTCATTTATTGGTTATCTGAGGTACAATACCTAATTCATAGTATTTCCACCTTACTCGGCAAGACCAGCCTTCTTTAAATGAAATGTGAAATATGAATTTTAGATTAATGAACACGTACAACACCTATTTAGGCTACTGCCTGGCCAACCTAGAAGCGATTGACCTTCTAAGCTTTCTACTATTACTCCAACGCACCTTACAACCATGGACCATTTCAATACCATACTTGTGGGTGAAAATGAGATGTCATCATTTCCTCACCACAATCCTTTGTAACAATGTCCTTGGAATCAACAACTATCAAAGTACAGTATCAGATATATAGCATGAAATAAAAGTTTTGAAATGCTATGAGTAGCTGTATTTACCATTAACACAACAAAAACCCCAAATCTGCATGGAGTGTGGTTTTTTGAAACGCTGGCAGATATATTCCACCATCTTTTGAAGTTTAATTGCCCAGGCTCACCTGGTCACGTGACTCGCCTAGCTTCCATATTTAGAGCAGGGACAAGTCGCTCATGCTACTACTCACCAAAAGAACACAGAATGAGCAAACATTTGAAAAGCTGAAGTAATTTTCTTTTCGATTCAGAAAAATCCCTCCTAAAATTACTTCAATAATGTTGACCGTCATCTAATAATTTGTTTCTGTGGCATGCTTCTTGTTTCTACAGAAATATCAGAAGTTTAGAGCCAAAAGGTTATGAACTCTAACAATTTATGTACAGTTAATGGCCTTCTGGCTCTGAGCAGATTGGACCCTCTGTATTGTTTTTGTCCTGGAAGCTGGTGGCTGAAACAAGTCCTTCCTATATGGCCTTGAGCTTGACTAGCAATAAATTGGTTCCAAATCTGAGCTGAATGTTTTGCGAGAACGTGACTATTGGCTGGGTCAACAGCCTTTTCTGCCAGAACAGATGGAAGATCATTATTTTGAAAATGTGCTAGGGAGAATAACATGCTAGGAGAAAGAGTGAGCAGGAGAGAGAGAGAGAGAGAGAGAGAGAGGAGGGGCAGCTAAGAGATGGTAGGAGAGAATGAAAGAAATATGGAGGTGCTGTGCCAAGAACAATCGGCATGAATAGAATTAAGCCATCATTTAATCCCTAAATCACTTTATCTCAAGTTCAAGTTCACTTTATTCAATACTTTCATTAAAAATATACAAAGGAAAATAAGCATATAAAAGTTTAAATATAATACATGTATCAATATATAACATGAGGATAACACAAGTGGAGAAGACATGATGAACAAGGGAAAAACATTTTAAACATATACATTAATGAAAGTATATGGAGACTAGACAGGAAGGCCGGGCCTTATGTAAAAGTCTGTCTCCAATAATTGTATAAAAAACCAAGTACATTATTTATTTATTTTTTATTTGTTATGAAAGGAAGAAAAAAGGAAATAATTTGCATTCACACATACACTCTCTCCCATACACACCAACACACACTTTTCTGTCTGATGAACATTAAGAATATAGATTATTGCACTATTGAGTAATGTCTGAACAAGTACAGTTTAAATTTTCTTTTAAAACTATTTAGTGATGGACTCAGTCCATCTATAAAGCTTAAGTCTGTAATAAGTTAATGTAGACCAAAGAAACAAACAAACAAAGTTTACAGATCAAAAAAACAAAACTAGAATCCAAAGAATACAGAGTTTATGAAAAGCTTGAAAGTGCAAGGAAGTGCACATGCCTAACCAACCAATGAGAAGTCAAAGAACAACATGTTGGATACCGGTATTCATGTGGTGGTAACTAGTCTCTAAACAAAAGACCAAGTATAACTTTAAATTACAAAAATGTTGATACTTGTGAGTAAAATGCCTAGGAATAATGCAGAATTGAGTCACTTGTGCTTTTATATCAAGTAGAATCATTATTTATAACCACAAAGTAGTTTCTTGTTAATAAAAACTTCAGCATCTTGGTGCCTGTATTTTATGTCACTACTTCTGTCTCTTTATAGACTACATATTTTTTTACTAGAAGCTGGGATTGGTAGTTGGAGAATACAATCTTACTAAATATACAACATCCTCTTTCCACTCTTCTTGTATCTCTATGTTCCTGTAAATCTAGAGTAGACATCTCTTTGCTCTTGCCAGCGCCCCCACCCCCACATCAGGGGAAGGTAGAAAAGGAATTCTGGAGTCATGTAGGGCGCTAATTAGGGGATGGTGGGGGAGGCTGGTTAGACGAACGGAGAGAGACTGCAGTGGCTAAGGGGATATAAAAAGAGCTGTCTGTGTTGCAGATTTGTCAGTGTCAGGACAGTATCATCAGCATAATCCAAGGAATCTGAAATAACAATGTTTTCTAGATGAACATAGCGAAATCAGGCGTGCTTAACCGCAGGATACATTGCATTTGTGATTCCAAAATTGGATCTCATTTCTTTTTGTTAGTTTATGTGTTTATTTCTTTTAATTCCTGAAGAAGAAAAAATCTTGATTTTGAGATGGAATTGCGAAATTTTGTTTGGAGTGGTGGTGTATTTTTTGTGTGCTTCCTTCAGTTTTTGTCACAGAGTGAGGCTTGTAACTGCCTTGTAGACCATCCTCAGAGTAAATTTTGCCGCTCAGATTTTGGTAAGTCTCAATCTTTTCTCATCAACTTGACATTAAATTGTAATAATGAAAAAGATGGCTTTTGTTACAATACTCCCTATTTGATTCATGCTTCCCCCAAAATATGTATTCAGAAGCAAAATAATAGATAATCAGAATTTTTTTTATTTTTTAAATGATACATTCTAACTATGACATTCATGGATTTGATTTGACAGTCAGACATGTTTCTATTTCAGACAATCCACACACTCAGATTATAGTTCGCTGATGCGATATTCAATCATGCAGACACTGTAATAAGAGTTGATAAGATCCCATGCTGACTTACTCAGTTGCATCTTCTTTACTCTAAGAGAGAGTTTTGCTGAGATTGACATTTCTTACTCCATCCAAGTAGTTTTCAACCACCGTCATCGCCATAACAACTCAATGAAATTCATTGAATGTGATACAAAAATTTGGGTTTAGGATTTAAGTCATGCTGAAAATATCAGGTGGGATAAGTCATTTGTCACATCAGACATTTTGATACATGCCATTAATATGGGAAGATAATATGGGGAAGATAATATGGGGAAGATAATATGGGGAAAATCATTCTTAAAGCCCGAATTATCTTCAGAATGTGGTATCAATTTTATTTTAGTAAAATAAGTTTCTTCTTTTATCTTCATCATCTTCCAAAATGATAATTGATTTGAATAGCCAACCAGGCTATAGTTGTGGAGAAAAAGAGAACTGAGCAATTTGACAAGATTTGAAATTTGTGAAAACATAAACAGACCAAATCTTGCCTCAAACAATTTTTAGTACTACTATGCAAGAAAGTTGTTCATGCAGCCAAATGCATATTTAGAATGTCAAAACTAAATTTAACTCATTTCTTATTCTTATTCTCTTATCCTCTCTGAACTTTGCCAATGGCTTTAAATATTTGGTAGTATTACATAGAAAAGTTGCTTTTCCATTCAGAAGCGTATTGGGATTGTGGTCAGAACCAAGTAAAAAACATTTCCCTCTCTCTTCTCTCCCTCATAATTTTCAACCAATTGAACAGTTATTCAGGCTAAAGTCCTAGAGAGGAAGAGGATTGAGCATCCGGACAAGAGTCGTCCATTGAATTATCGTTTCTTGATTGGCTACCGTGTGGAGGTCCTTGCTGTGTTCAAGGGAGGAGACTTTCTAGGAGATGCTGATGAGATATGGGTCCACTCCCCTGATGCTGGTGGACTCTGCGGTGTTACTGGATTAGAAATGAATGATGTATATCTACTATCAGGTAAATGAAACAAGTTTTTAAACTGATTTTAGTTCATTGCAGCCCTATATTTGATGTTTCATCACCAATCAAATCGTAAATCACTGGTAGCTAAGTGCAATTTGTATGTTCATTTTTCATTGTTTAATGTACTAAGTTAGATGACAACACTTGATAAGGAGGTTGCATATTAAATTAGCCCAATGGGATGATTACTTTGCTATCAAAATTCAGATTTTTTTTTCTTCCTCCAGTTTCCTAAGAGTTTTAACATTTCAGTCTCAAAAGTACTCAAGACATTCCCACCCCTGTCCCCCACCCCACACCCTTCCCTAAATGAGTCTGCTCTGGCTCTCTGATCATTTACCACAAGCATAGCCTAATCTTTCTCATTTATGGGTATAATCTTGAATACTCCAGCATAAATATGCCTAATCTATTACGAACTATCATTCATCACTCTCGTCAAGAAACATAATTTAATTAGGATTAAAAGAAAAGAAGCTATTTTAGCTCGTAACTGTGAAGAATCCAATAACCCAATTTTAGATTAAAAATGTCATTTGCTCTACTCAAAGTCATTGTACTTACATTAATTATTCCACTATTAAACTACCAAAAAATTCAGGTAAACATTCAGACAAACAATAAATGTTGTTCAGATCTAGGTTTGCACCAGACTTGAAATATATCTGTCACATAACCCCTTCCCCCTGAAATCTAATGAGCCGATCTGGAAGAATCATAATCTATTCAGTCTCCTGAAATCAACATGACATACAACACAATAAATGAATCAAATCATTTATGCAAGACAAATTTAAAAAGATATCACCAGAACCAAAATCTTAACTGATTTTACTTCATCAGAGTTTTCAGAAAAAGTTATAAGAGATCTAAATTGCAATATAATAGGCCACATCTGCATTATAATCATAACTAAGCCAGGTTCTGCCAAAAATAAAAAAACCTGGAATATACAGGCAACATACTTTTTGCTATTTTCAAACAATCTTAGATTTCATGGTACCGATATACTCCAAAAAACAATCCTCTAATGGAATATATTATTCTCTTGATTTTCTCAAACAGCATTACCATTTGTTTAAGTATACAAATGAACTTATTTACACATATTTTTGGAAAACATCTTTGTAGAATTTTACTTTAAATATGGTCTATTGAAACAAACTTCTCCAATGTAGCACTTATTTACATGGACAATTTTTTGTTCTTCTTCTTATTCTGTCAATATTGTTGGATGGCAAAAAATTGAAGATTTCAATCGAAATTTACATTACAAAAAGAGATTTCACTACACCTTTGTGCTCACAGTATTCTTACTGAATTTCTTGATACCTCATTTGATCTTCCCTCATTTAAAAACATAAATTACAATCTTTACTCTTGATAGGTCGTATCAAACTGGACCTCAACTACATGACATATTGTGATATGTGGTTCGAATGGGATAAGTTAACTGAGGAACAACTAGTCGGCCTGACATCCAAATATAGAAATAACTGCGCTGATTGCAGGGTGAGTTGATTGGTTGGAGTATCATGTTCCCATTAATAATGATATTCATTTTGTTGAAATTTGCAAGGACAGCATGATTCTCTTCAAGAGTGAAGGTCAATTAATAGTTGTCTGGATCCATCAAAGTATTAACAAAATCATGAGGGCCGATTGCATGATCAAAGATTTGCTCTGAGTGCCAGGACATGAGTGCTATGGCAGGTACCAAGTAACGCATGGATTGCACTGAGCATTGCAATCTCTTGGCATATTGATCCTTTTCTGGTCTTCGTGGATTCCATATATGGCACCCATTTTATGTGATTTGTGAATTAAAGCATGAAAATCAAAAATACACTGGAATCCATTAATGAAAATATCCCTTAAGCTATGGTCACAAATCAGAGCGGCGACCGACCGATTAGTAGCCTGCTCGGTCGCCGCAAGAATTTAGGCATCGCCCAGCGATTTTTGGAGAAGTCGAGTAGGATGTAGAGCCTAAGCGATGCCTGGACGGTGCCCTGTCGATTTCCCGTCGGTCGCCAGTCAATTTGGGTCAAAACTGGGCGAAATCGCTGAGCTTTTCTGCGCGGTGTCCCGGCAGTGACCGACCGGTGACCCATCGATTCTTGAGCAGTCTCCCACCAGCCGCCGATATTGCATGGCGACCAGCAAGTGATCGGCGGGGCTCCAAAATCCACTAATCGAGCGTTCGCCGCGAGCGATTTTGGTAAAAAATCGAAGCCGCTAGGTCAAAGGCTGCCAACCGATTTTGGACTCGCCGCCCAGTGACCAACTGATCTCCTAGCTACGACCGGGCGGTGAACGAGCAGCGACTGCTCGACAGCCTATGACCTAGCGGCTTTGATTTTTTACCTAAATCCCTCGACGGTGAATGCTCAATTAGGTCGGCGCCTGGGCGGCAATATCCTGGACACCGAGCGTAGTCTGGGGGGCAAGTGAAAGTGAGCAGGTGCTGCCCGAATTTTAACTCTGCGCTAAAACTTCAGCAGCGGCCCAGCGATGCCTTAAAAACAAGCGATGACTAAGTGGTCGCTGCTTGGTGGCCGGACAAAAATGGCCGAGCAGGCTACTTTTGGGTAATGTGACCATAGCATTAGATAAGTGGCACAGGTACATAAGTTAACTGGTATGTTAAGATTTAAGCAGCAGCATCACATAACAAGTTCATGCAAGAATTCTAATTGACTTTATAATATCTTTGAATTCTCTTTCAGATAAGAGGCGTAATTGGAATCGTCAATATAGACACTCATTCCGCAGACAAATATACGGCTACATATTTGGATAAGTCCCCTCTTTGGGATGACGGAAGTTGTCGTTACAACCCTGTTGCATCTCTCTTCTACAAGTCGCACGATTGTGAAACACAGTACAGCCACTGCATATGGGCCAACGACACTTGCCTATGGGAGCCTTCAAGAAACTACAACCTTTGCTACAATGCTCGGGAAGTGGTGTGGAGACATCGCAACAAAATGAAACGCCTAGCCGCCAAAGTACCTAAAACTAGACCACGTTGCAAGAGTTCTGCAACGAGATACATAAGGCGCTGTGCAGCGGCGAAAGAGAGGAGAAGACAGAAGAAACAGGAGAGAAGAGAAGGGCAAAGGCCACCTGTCAAATACCTTCAAGTTTTACTTAATGGATACACAACAAAAACAGCACTGGAAACATCAACTGCTTTGATGAAATGATGATTAAAAAATAAATCCCCAGAGATGGACTGTTTCTTTCCCTTTTCTATTCTGAATAAAAGGTACAGTATCCTTGCATCTGTAAAAAAAAACCTCTAATGACTGTGAAGCCTTTTGAATGAGGAAGCAACTTTACAATAAATTATTTGGTGTGGCAAGTTCTCTGCCGTCATTGTCCTTCACTGACTATAGTCCTGACTTCAAAGTTCAATCAAACAGCGTTTCTAACACATTCAAAAGCCCCATAGTATACCTAACCCTAACCCTACATTTTTATGAAAAAAAAAGATGTTCAGAGCAAATGTTAATTGAGGAACATTTGTCAGATCACCTAGGAAGAATCAGCATCAAGTTTGTGTTTATAAAGCAAGCCATTGGGTTCCTTGACTTTAAAGTAAACATCTTCAAAGTCTTTATTTGCTTTTAAACTTGAACTTTGCCCTGTTTCATAAAACATCTTGTCAATAACAAATTTTGAATTTTTATGACCATTTCATAATTTGCTCTCAGCCAATCAAATACCACCTTTTCAGTAGCTTATTAGTAAGCTAGTAACAAGTTATTATAACTTGTTATTAATAACAAGTTTTATCAAACTGGGCCCAGTTCAAGTCAATATCATTTGATACACAGATGCAAAGATACAGGATAATTAAGTCATTCAAGTTTAAGTTTCACAACTGAAGTGGCTACCCTGGGTAAATAAAACGTTATTATTATTATTTAATTACTTGTGATTCTTCCAATTAGTGCATTTGATATAAGATCATGGTAAAAGTTGGTCAGATTCATGGAAGGTCTTTGCTGCACAAGTTGTTGGGTTGTATTTCTAAAAACTATATTATTTCTTAGGGATGCTCTCACTGCTGAATCTTCACTGAGCCTATCATTGTTTTGAGTTTTAGCAATGTTCAGGCAGTACTATATACCTACAAACATCCTTTGCACCCACCAATAAAGAAAGACAACCTGTGTAATAGGACACCATTTTGTTTCTCAGTGGAGTGAAACTGTATCAAAGGAACCTGTAACCCATTTCAAATGAAAACTGTTTTTGTTATCAATGTTTATGTAGTCTTTATATAAAGGTTTAATGGTGCTGCAGTTAGTTGCTAACCTTTTTAAAGGCACTCATCCATGTATTCCTTTACATAAATTAGTGACAAAAAATTATTAGACTGAAATAGTGACAACTAGTTAAACACAAACTTAATTAATGTTTGACTTTTCCAAATTACAGAAAACTTTACAGGTGCATGTCTTAGTAGAAAATTAGGCAACACTCTAAACAAATCTTAACACTTACTTTTCTAGAGAATTATTGTATATTCTGCAAAATGAAACAAATTTGTGCTGCAAATCTATTTGTTAATATTATCAATCTGGAATAGTCATGTAAGAAGGATCATCATTATATATGTTGACAACTTAAAGTGACCTGCTTAGTATTTTTTGTCTTAACATGACATTAGTTCCTCTCTGGATTCTTTTAATAGACAGTAATGAAAATGTAGTGGTAAGAAGTTGCATCGTGTATTTATTTAATCTAATTAATTTAATGATGTTACTAACCTGTACACTTACACTTTAAATTTAAAAATTCCCAAACAAAAAGCAAACTGTCACATTTTTATATACAAATGTTTGGGTTTACCATATTGAGTAAACAGTACATTTCATCTTTACATTCTAGTGCTAAAAGAAAAGTGATTATTACTTGTTTATTGTGAGGCAGTAATATAGAATCAAGTTTTACAGTTGCCAAATAAGTAACAACAAAGGCCCATACAACCATTTCATTTTTTTTTTGTATGGTAGAATAAAGACCTAATCTTTAAAATTCTATTGTTGAGTCATGAGTGTAGAAGTTTGAGGGGGAGTGGGTGGAGATGACATTTTAAAGGTTAAATCTGTTCAAACATTAGGGTTGGTGGTTCACTTTCAACCAGTTCCTTCCATTTGCCAAGGACTAGAATAGATGAAGCAAATGAATCGATCCAGATTGATCATCACATGATGTCTAACCAAACATCTAAAAACCTACTGAATAGTGAAATACCTTATTCCAATAGGCTTTGATACACACATTACTCATTTCCTGTAGGCAACGGGTTGGTTAACCAGGCATATTTTTTTTTAAGGGAAAAAGAAAAAACAGTAAATTGATAAAGAAGAGAAAACCAACAATAAGTTGCAAGTATGTTCTGTAAGTTTTCTATCACTCCTATCACCAAACTATTGAGGGTAATGACTTCACATTTAAAAATGTAATAAACTCTGCAGCAGAAGATTTTTGTATATGATGTAGGTATGTCAGCATAGCAAACTTCCAATAACATATATACTAAACTGAAACTGAAAATAGTGAATTCAATAATATTACTAATGGAATCTTTGCAAGAAATATGTTTCATCTTCAAAATGCCTTTTCAAAATCTTTCTGAATTCAGCAGAAATGGCAAAAGAACAATCTTAGAGAAGACAATTACCTTCATGAGATTTATTTCTTGTCTAAGTTATTTCATCCAATATCAACATTACTAGCTGAGCATTATGTTCTTCTATACTGTGTAGTAACAATGAAATATATCTTTATTTCTGCAGCTTAGAGACCTGTGAGTTTTGAAATATACACTTGTAAATAAAGACAGAGGTTGAAAAAAGTGCAATCCAGTATTACTAGCACATAGTGCAAGGATTAGATAGTGAAATGGTCATGCTATGTTTAGTGGTTCTTAATTTGCAATAAATTGAAACCATCTGTTACTTATTTCATTTTGCTATTTAAAATCATGAAGGGTAAGGAAAATGAAAAAAGACAAAAGTAGGAATGCAAATCTAGTAGCATTTAGTTTTGTGTGTTTTGAGACTACTGTACAGATTTCTATTGTAGTGTTTGTTTAAACCACTGTCTATTGCAGTTAAAGTTGTGTCTTGTGTGTACAGAAATATTTCTGATATATCTGAAATATGCTGAATAAATTATTTGTAAAAAGGAACAATTTTACGGCTGCTTTCTCTTTTTTCCAAGACTGATTTTGATTGTCAGATATATATATATCTATAATAATAATACGAGAAGCTCCATGGGTCCGATTGTGGGCGGTCCGATGACGTATTTCGCGTCGAAACGCGTCGATCTGCGTCACTTAACGAGGGTCCGGGCTCGACGTTGGGAGAGCTATCTCCTCCCGAACGACGGGTCGAGGGGGGACGGGACCCGAACCGGGGGACAAGGAATTCTTTTCTACGTGGGATCGGACGGGTTTTTTACCCATTCTGTCCCTCCATCGACCAGGAAATCGTAAAAAAAACGATGTGACACGCTCATGAATATTATGCATGACCTGTTGCATGCATGCATGAGCCTCGAAGTGTTTCAATCCATTTCCCCTAAAAAATTGTTTTTATTCTAATTTGATATTATTCTAACCAATAATATTCAACAAATTACGAATGTGTTTTTATTCTGTTTATACAGTCAACAACAATGTGATAAAACAGAGATATACAATCATGCAAAAGCAACAACCTGGCTTATACTTTTGAGCATCACAGTCCGACCTCGATCTATGAATTGTCTGCCAAAATCAAAAATAAACATTTTGTGTTTGATTTTTTAGCAAATACATGAATGATTATAAAATTTGTTGGGAATATATTTTTACAATCCTGATTAGATTTATATTGAATATACAGTAACAAAAAAGTTTTAATAGTGTAAATGGTAACCAATCGCGTACCATCTCTATGCATTGTACGTACGTAGTATGCATGGACTTCGGCTGTTCTATACATGCATTGTTCTAATTAATAACAAGTGTGTGCGGGGTACGTACATGATAATGCTCAACATGACACAACAAAAGCGCTATTCATCTTTGCGTGTATATATTCAACGTGTGTGCACGTGTGTTCATGTTCTACATTGCATTATGCATGTGTATAGCGACTTTCGCCAACAATAAAATATAAACAAAGCTTCTTTCATTCAACGTACTAATAGTTATACCACGACTTGGTGATGGTGAACCTCTTTTCAATTTAATAAAAGCACCTTAGACTACTCATTAATTGTTTGATAACACAAGTTTATCTTCTGCTTCAAACACCCGCTTGCAGCTGATTTAAATAAGTAAAATTGTCTTATTACATAACATTTCAGATTTCATGCAGCACCTAGCTACCTACATAATATATTTATAACTAACTCCAAGGAGCTCTGCCGCTGCAAGCGTCGGC
>BEXV01000128.1:72990-84002 GCA_003118195.1 Hemicentrotus pulcherrimus
AAAAAAAAAATCACTAGAAACAAAGTACGGAAAGTTTAAAACTAAATTAGTTGATCACCACTTTTAATCAAACAAACGAATGGCAAAGCTATGGATAGTTTAAAGTTAAGAGTACTATCGGAGGTGGAGACCATTCTATTGGAAATGTGTTCATGATGTATGATGCCATACGTGCACCTGGGTCTCCATTATCTGTCTATCATCAAATTACTTATAATATAATTTACCTTGATTTCATCAATGGAAGAGGTCCTGAAATATCTCAAGAAACATATCTATGCATGTCACCCCTTGTGTTTCATAATTGAGTGAGGATATCCTTACAAAAGAAAAATGTGTATTTTGACCATGGACAAACAATTTACTCATTAAACTTTGCTTTTGGTTTGGATAATTTCATTGTGATGATACTTTCACTTTTCTTTCAAGTTTTAGGGATTCAAGTCCAGTTTAACCTAGAAATAACCAGTTTCCCTGTCACATTTCATTTTCATTGCAACATCTGGTCTTTTGCACGATCAAAACCGAAAGCAAAGTTCAATGACTAAATTGTTTGTCCGTGGTCAGAAAACACATTTTTCTTTTGTAAGGATACCCTCACTCAATCAATCTCTGACATGTTAAGCAAATGTGACATGCTTGAAAACATAACAAGGTCAACAACTACATGATCTCAGAATAGTTTGACAGAACAAACATGAGGTCAATGGAATAAGTCATAGTAATTCATAGTCATGAAAAGCTGTCAACTGATTCATTCTTCTTTCAATACATTTTAATGTTATATGCCATATTTTCCTTTTTAAAATGGTAGAAATTGAATCTGCCTACTGAAACGAGTTGTGCTATTTTGTTAACATTCTTCTGAAATGATGCTAAAACCAGTCTCATATCATCGGCAACATTGTTTTAATTAAGGCCCCATTCAAACAACCAGAATTCATCATATCACTATACAAAGAGCGTATAGTAATAACATAGTGCAATGCATGTTTGAGCATAATTACAATTGAAAATGCGATAATGAATCAGGATCCTGTTCCAGTCTGAACGGTGTATCGAATGAAAACAGTGTAAATGAGTAGTGTCATGAGCCCAATGATGATTGGCCAGCTATCATGTCAGCTGACCTCTTCAAAATACTTGTTTCACATGTTATTTCTTTAAACAGCGTTTCTTCTACACATTTTGTACAAATTTCAGTTAGTGTAAACAGGTTAAAAGATGACTTCCGCTAGTCTGGTATCTGGTGTGATGTTGAATGATGGGAGACAGAGACCAATGGGAACAGCTGAGCGACACTCATTCACATCGCTGTGTTTGTCAAGATGAGATTTATTTGGTATTTGGATTGCCTGAGCTATTCTGGGATCAGTCCTTCCAAGAATAGTTTCACAGTGGCTATGTTCACACGACTTACAGTTTAGATCATGGTTTTTAAACTTAAGTCTTATCTTGAGTTTCAGATAATCAAAGTTTACTTGAGGTTTCAACCATCAGTGATCTTATTGTTAGTACGATAACTTATAGCCTCAGGGGTTTCACTTGAAGTTATGGACTGTGCGGACGCAAGCAACTTTGAGGCTTTACCAGCTTGAAGTTACCACTGCTGGTTCAGTTGGTTGTTTAAAACCTCAAGTAGTCGTACTGCTGACATATGAACCACATTGTTGTCAGTGGGGCATTGTTTAAAACTTTGAGCATTCACTAACTTTTAGACTTTAAAAAAGTTTTAAAACTCTGACGATGCTGTGTGAACATGGTGAAGGGGATATATCCTAGAACAAGGTTGTAAGGTCAATTACATGTACGTGTTTATAATTCATGACCCTGTTTCACTACAGAAATTCTATTGGCTGAAAGCAAATTTGCAATGGATTTGTGGTAGTTGCCATGATTATTAAGTTTTATCAAGTTAAAGAGCCCAGGGACCCTGCAACACAAAGATAAGTTAGTGATTGATTGCCTATTTTGCTGTGGATCACTATTATCAATTAATTGTGTGATCAATCAATTGACCGAACATTCAATTTGATAAGAAAGCTTTGTTATAAATGCCCCAGGATGCCATGAGTCATATAAATAAGGCAACAGGCTGTTAAAGTAGTGTTTAAAATTACTTGTTTTTCATGTTATATTTTATTCTTTAGTAGAACTTTAAGCGGTCTTTACATTATGACATACACACACAAAGAAATCATAAATATAAAACTGAATAAATTACTAGTGACTACATCCATTAATAAGTTATAAAAGATACTGAGGAGTAAAAAGGAAAAAAAGGTAGACAAGTTCTGTTTCTTATTGATCCATATTCTTGACTGATTGATATTCTATATTTGAGCATAGAGGGACACATACTTTCTGTTCCCTTTTACCCAATGTTCTTATCATTGTACTCCCCTGAGTTCACAGTCATTTGTAATGTATCTCCAGTAAATGCACAATCTTTTTAAGTATGCTGCAGTGATCATATTGCATACTCCAACACAAATTCACTGATTTATTGACAAAAATATTGTTGAGCTGGTGATACCACAGCATAACAATTTTATGAGGGGATAAATATATCTCCCATTCAGTAGTTGTGTTTTATAAATAGCCCTGACCATGCAGCACACCAGTAGCTAATGCACATCTCAGCTGGATAGCTCTGGTATATCTCAAAGTATGTCCATCCCATCTTTTTTCCTGATTCAGTTATTTGGTCATATCTTTCAACTGAACAAATTGGCAACACTGTGATGTATCTGGTGAGGTTCTCTCCACTTTGCTCTGTACAGAAATTCATGAACTTTCATTTTCTTAGTTATTGATGACTGAAAATATTTGTTTCATACAGGTGTTGTAAAGAAAAAAATATTGCAATAATTATGATTTAAGGTGTATGTATGATTGAACATTTTTTTAGGGAAAATATATATATTTTTATTTTTTTAGTACAGAGGATATAGAAAGAAACCTTGCAAAACACCTCATAGAGTTGTCAATTGGTGTTTGATTGATTGCAACTTCAAAAATTCACTTTCTTATTTGTAATCAGATTTAGCTCAAATTTTCTGTGACCTATTCCTCTTAATCGTCTGCTTCTATTACAATCAACTAAATATCAGTGTGGACTTCTCCTTTCATAGCAAAACATGAACAACTCTATAGAAGGTACTGTTTCTGATTGTAAAAAGCCATTAAATAAAGGACAGAAATCTGTATGGATGCCCTCCTAGAGTATTCGTTATCAACTCAAGCTGTTGATAGTATAATGATCATGACGTCAGACACACGCTTCACTGCGCTCCATTCCATTTGCGCTTTCCAATGCTTCGTAATTGGCCTGTGCAGGTAGTAAATTTCTGGCAGCATTTGACGTGGGCAGGATTTATTGGTACACTACACTAAACTAAAAGCAGTATAATAACATGCATGATGCGGCTATTTTAGTTCCTGCGTAGCTCTCGATGTGTTTCAAGTAATCGCAGTCAAAGCAAATCATACTTGGCATTATTCAAGGGAGGAAATAGGGAAGATTAATGGAAGAGCCCTCGTATGTTAGTAGGTGAATGAGCACTGACAGGTTAATAACTATCACTGAGATTTAATCAAATGATCTATAAGGTATCGCAATTCGAGGGTATCTATGGCTAAATATAACTGGTTTTATGCTGAAATGAATTGAGGCAGTGGTATATCATACTTGACATCAACAATGAAAGATACAATCCATGCTCAACTAAATAGAACTTGATGAGTTGAACCTATTTTTAATGAAATGTCAAAATCATTCAACCTGACTTGCGAATGAATATGAACATTACATATTGAATTGTGTAAACATCACAAACTAATATCTGATCATAATTCCCATTTGAAATACAGTGTGGCACTGAGATTGTGTCAAATACACTGTTTGGAAAGAATATTCAAACAAGAAGAGGAGAAGTGTCCTTTCATATTCATACGAAGACAGCAAAACATATTTATGTTTCATTATTCAAGCGAGCCACAGCTTTAAAATTGTATTTCTTCTTTTAGTATCAGTAAGTTACCAATCGTTCTTCTGTTCTTTCTAGTTTCTCCCTTAAATGTATTCAAATTATATTTATCCCTTTCTTTGACCTTGCAAACTTCCATAATAACATGCCCTTTAATGTATATTTTGTGTAACTAATACTGAATACAAATTAATGCTAATCTTAAAAAAAAAATCCTGGTATGCCATCAGCCGAACATGAATAAAAGTCAAGTGTAATGATAGTTTTTCATCATAATTGTGCAGGGCAAACTTTGACTTATAGAAGCTGAAGCAAATATCATAACATGAGAGCCAAAAAGACAGCAACTCTCCATTATTATAAACAAGCCTCTCTAGCTCTTAAAAGTTGATGCACAAATTTGAAAAAACAATTAGGAAAGGGTGAAAGATTTTTCTTAAACTTTTTATTACAGATCAAGCAAAGACAAAAGAACAAAGAATACAACATGAACAGAGAGCTGAATAGCTTGTCAATGAAGTGAATAGAAGATAGCCTGTTGAGAGCCAGAAGGGCAATAACTTTATGAAACAGTATAATGCCCTTCTAGCTTTCAGCAGAAAATATTTTTGAAGCTAAGATTCTTTTGACAAGACACAAAGAAAAGTTATGTTTGGGAACATAATGACAATGACACATCTCAGTAACTTATAAAGTGGCCACTGTTCATAATTTGAAGGAAAAAAAAGATATATAACTTTTTAAAATATATATCTTTATGACATTTTTAAAACTTTAAAGTGCTACATAATGATAAATTGCAGCTTCAATTTGATAACCACAATGATGAACTTTGTTGTGCTGTCAACTCAAATAATCATTTTTAATGATTTAAATTTTTAAAAAACACACAATGACTTCGTGCAGATGCTCTAAAAAAGTGATGCATAATGTGGAAAAAGGGCCAAATAAGGGGACTTACCTGATCTGTTTCATTTTTAAGAACAGGTAAAGAACTTCGTAAGGTGCTAGGTCTCTACAGGAATTGACAGAGAAATGGAAATATGACAGAGGTTTCACTTTAAGAGTCAACAAAAGTAAACTTTGAACTACCTAAGCTACTTAGTGCCAGCTTAGGTAGGATTATTCCTAACCCATAATACTTCATTGACTGCTTACAATTGCTTCAATTTTAGATTTAGATTTGGATCAAGTATCTGCTAAAAAGTACAATAATGAACTGAGCTAGATTATTAGCTATTTATTTCCAACGGAAAATGGGTGGGGATTTTGAAACACACCTACATTTATTCACTTTCACTTATATAGCCTCCATTTATAATTGAATGCAAAAGTTTGAGCACAATTGTGAAAAGTTTGTTTTGTTTAATCAGATCTGTTTGCTATCAAGCTGAGTGAGTTCCACAAATGCCACTGTTCCTACATGCCCTACATGCACTAAACAATGCAAGATAACAAAAAATCTTGCTTGACAAAATAGTAGGCCTATAAATAAAATATCTACATTCTAGGTTGATCACAAAAACACGTAATATACCTTGACCATGGCCATTACAAATAGACGATTTGTTTAGAATGGTCAAAGGTATATAAGACTGAGCATGGGTCCAAGGTTAATTGGGTATACATGTACCTATTTCCTTGAAGTTAGCTCTGAAGGTCATGTGACTTCTTAAAATGAATTCCTCAATCACAAATATTTGTGACAATATTTCAGACCTGCTCCTAACAGTTTGTAAAGTTTTGCCTCTTCAGAGAGCTGTAATGTAGTCTGCTAAGAGCCAGAAGGACATTACATTTTACATTTTTATGAGAGTTATAGCCTTTCTAACTATCAGTAGAAAAACTGCCATTGAAAAATGCAAAATGTAATCAACTGGACTTTGAAGAAATTAAAGTTAGGAATAAGTTCAAAGGCCGGGACTCACTAAATCCTTACATAAATATAACTTTTTCAAAGCTTGTGGAAGTGAAATAAGAAATTCCTTTGCAATATGGTTTACATGACCCTGATTATATTATATCTGTAAACATATATTTGAATATATATTGTGAGAACTTTGACGAAGGACAAATATTTCTGCAAATTGACAGAAATATTGTTTGTCAGGCAGTCCATACTGCCTTACAATAATCAATTTGATAAATTGCATTACAATACTCAATTTCTTCACGACATATAATCTGGCCAAAATTGAGTTTGAACGAATTCCACATGCCATATGGACCTCATTACAATTGCAAATAATCCTTATTTTGATCGACAAACCGATGGAAAGGGTTTGTCAGATTGAAGTTCAAGAATACTGGACAATATCGACATTTCTTATTAATATTTGTTTTGTAGATTTGTGGCAGTTCGATTTGGGTTTGTAGTTTAAGGTTGAAGTTTTGTTTAGCAACTATGCAAAGATATTTAATCCAAAACACTGTTCTTAAACGTTTTAGACAAAGGCAATGTGATGTACTATTATCAGTTAAAAACTAAATTAACTTTTTCAGTAAGCTGGAATAACTGATAGAGAAGTGGGCCAAAGAATGAAAGCTGTGCTGTATAATAAATGAAGTTTTTGAGGAAATGTTAACAAAATTTAATATTTACAACAAAACAAAAATAGAGTTAAAATAGAAAATGTAAGACAGAAGAAGAAAAGGATACAGAGAGAGAGAGAGAGAGAGAGAGGCAGGGGGAGGAAGGAGAGAGAGAATGCATTAAAGAATTAACAGGAAGAAAAGAGCATAAAGCAAGAAAAAAGTATGGAGTGACTTCCGACCATGATCAGCGCAATCTTCACTGTTGGCTCTGTTTTATGAATGAAATTAAACTCCCAATTCATTCTGTCAGCATATTCTCATTATGCCTAAATTACTGGTAAAATGTTCAAAGCAGAGATCAGTCTAGAATAGAACTCCTGTTCAGCTTGGTCTATGAAGAAGAACTAATTAAACTTTAATCATTTCCTTCAGGTCTTCTAAGAGTACAGCTAACATCCATCACTGATTCAAAATATGGTTTGGCTTAAAAGTAATCTCAGGTGTCATATAAAAAGTCTAAAATTGTTATTAGAATGATGAGATCATTTTGCCGCTAAATAAATTCTTTGAAATGCATCAGTTCTTTAATACTTCTGATATGATTATTTTGCCACAAATACATCCAATGAAATTTACTACTCCAGATAATACTACATTGTTACACTATGATACATTATTTCTGTGATTCTAGATGAGTGCTAAACAAACAATATATCAAGGTTGGAAAATAAAAGTGATAATGCAGCTTTAAGTTCCAGAAAAACACAAGACAAATAATTGAGAAAAATATCAAAGAAACAGATCACATAATCAGGTGATCTGTTTTTCATCCTATCTGTCATTTTATTTTTATCTGGGTCATTTTATCGGTCATCCAAAATAAACATAAGATCAAATGGTGCATACTTACACCCCTAGGTGGGCGAGTTGACAGTGCCCATTTTAAGGAATTATGTCTGATGGGTTGTGACAGAGATAGAAGGCATTGGTTGATGTTTGGGACAGCCCAAATGCATTCTAGATGTTACCTATCTTCAGAGTATGAAATATTCATTAAATTATTTCACCTTGCTTTTGTTGGATAAGAAATAAAAATGAAAAGGGAGGGGAAAGGGAATACAAGTTGAATAGGGACGGGGCTACTAAACAAAAGTGCATCCAAAAGTTAAAGTTTTATTTTCTATTTTATGCTGACATTTGACCATTACACAAAAACAGAGAAATGAGGTGTTTGTAAGATCATGACTTTAAGGTGAACAGAATAAAAACAAAGAAAAAATAGAAAAAAGGAGAATCAACTTTCCTTCCAAAATTAATCTACATTAATTGTCAGTGGAATTAAAATAGCTCACGGGGTATTGTTGTGAAGAAGCAAGAGCGTAAAAGAGGTGCAATAAATGCATGAAAACATGGTGAAAATATCCTTCAGGTTATCTTTATTATAAAACCTCAAATTTCTGTAATATGGAAAATAAAACTTGAATCTTGAAACCTGAATACAAATCTGAAGGAAAAATATAATTATGTTTTAGTAAGTCACTCACAGATAAAGGGATGCGTTGTTCTTTCCAAAATCACTCCTGCATTTTTCAATCCTCTGGACAAAGTCATATTATAAATTACGATTTTGTGTGGGGGAATGTGAATGCTTCAGTATAACAGCCAATAAAACAACTAAACACCCACTGATACATACAAATCATTTTCATTGCCTAAATGGATAAATAAATATGCAATTCTGGACAAAGATCAAAACACATTTCTTCAAAAATGTCACATGACAAGATACAAGTAGTCTGCATTTTCTCACACTTCACTTTTATATAAATATAAGATTTCTCTTCAATCTTTCCCAAATCACCCTTTTGAAACGTTCTTCTAGGATAAAATTGTAAGTAAATGGGATTGGCTTTGTTTGGATTAGTCTTTAAGAATATGAACAAGTATGACTTATTATCAAAGAAATAAGAGATCTCTTTTTGAAATATTTTTATAAATAATATAAGACAGACACAGAGACTTTACAAAACACTTCTCAGTCATCTACCAAAATAGTTTGACGATTGTACAAACAATTACAGGAATAAAAAGTCTAATCCATTCTTGTTTGAATGAGAATATTCATGACCTATGTAATTTAATTGAGATCTACTTAATTTTTGCAATATATTTTAATTTTGTTTTATGTATCACACATGTTTCCCTTAGTTGTGCATGGCATGAATCTCTCAATATCATGATTTTAATGACCAAAAAGACTTTCAAAATTGGTTAGTTGGTGTGCAGCTTTGAGCACATAAAATGTTAATTTAGAGCAAACATAAGCCGAGATTGTTTAATAAAGGTGGGGAGGAGAGGTTAAAATGAACAGAGAAACTAGATAAAATGGATATGTTTGGGGAAATAATGACACATAAATTTGGATTGTCACATATGCTTGGCTCCCCAGATACAAGTTCAAGGCCATTGCTTGTAAGGAATTTATAGGTTTATTTAGTGACTCGTCAATGTCTTGGATTATGTTTTGATTTGGTGTTTTGTCACTCCACCCAAATGTTTATACCACTAACAGAGACTCTTCTCCAATAAATCAATGAATTATGAAGCTGGAACTATATGTCACCATGCCAACATGTTATCTTCATATCAGAAGGAGTATTCACTGGACTAATATCTCAAGAACTACCCTCTGGACACCAATTCTTGTCCAAAAGGATTAATTTTAATAACACTAATAATAAGTAGGGCCTAATACTTTTTTGGGAGGCGGGGGAGATTTCATCCAAATCTGTTTAGTCTACCAAAATTGGGAGAATGCCTCATAACTTTTTGGGTAGGCTGAATATGTTCATGAGATTAAAATGTGCCCTAAAGCAGAGCTTTATAGGATGAAAAAAAGAAGTTTTCCCATAAAAGATATGATACTTTTCTTTTTTAACAAAATCCTTTTGATCTACAGGTTGATGATGGAAAGTGTATTAAAAAAAACGCATAAATGGATTGGCTAAGTTTGTCCCACATTCTGTAACAAAATCTGGATTTAGCTCATGCCACAATGATAATTATAAAGCTTTAGGAACCCCATAACTTTTACAAGCCTGTCTGATTATAAAGATCATGGTATTTATGATTGGAAATCGAAATATACAAAAAATTGTTTACTTAACAGTTTTTATAACACTACAGTCTATTGGGAAAAATAAGTATGGTAAAACCGGTCATTCAAAGATTTAAATTTTTTGAGGCACTTCATAATAATAATAAATAATAAATAAATAATAATAAAAACGTTACTTATAAAGCGCTTACCACCAAAGTATCTAAGCGCTACATACACAAAATAGACTGATATACAATTACATATTATACAAAACTAAAACTGCAAATAAACCTACAAATTACAAAACAAATTGAATAGATCTAGTCTACACATCAAAGTGGACATAGTTAATTAATCATCAAACGCAATTTTAAACAAATGTGTCTTGAAACTAGTTTTGAACAGACTAAAGGTTTGACACTTTTTTACAGTTTTTTCCAAAGTTCAGCAGAAGCTTTGCAAAAGGAGCAATTACCATAAGAAAGTGTTGACACAGAAGAAGATAGGAGGTTTAATTGTGAAGATGACCGTAAATTGCGTGAGGGTTTGTGTTCCTGAATCAATTCTTGCAAATAAATTGGTGCCAATTCATGAATGCATTTTGAAGCGCTTTTTTTTTATGGCTTCAATATTACACCATATCACAGACACTGATAACATGTAGGGCCATGCATCTCAGATTTAACATTGTTAAACGATGCCTTTAAGTATGTTGACACCCATGCAGACAAAGACGTAGTGCAAAATCTAACCCTTCTCCTGTACCCCTTTATGTTCTATCCAAGGAAAATGCCAAGTTTAAGAAAAATAAGGTCAAAGGAGCACTGCTGGGGGTCTACTTGACCTTCATAGCGCAGACTTAATGGATTTAGCTTTGTAGCTCTTTCTGCTTAGCCCTTAAAAGCCTGAGATTAACCTAGATTACATATATTCAAGAGAGGTGAGGAGTATCTTCTTCCTTCAAAAAAACACTCTCAGATGATATATAATGATTGTCAGTCAGGGGCCCTTATGTATTTATATGTGGAGCAGTGCAGTCTCCAAAACTGGGATATATCCCCCCCAAACCCCTGTACTCGTCTGAGGGGTAAATTACAAAGAGTGATTTGTTTACAGGATTTTATTCAGGTAAAGAAACGGGTCATGGGTGAAATGGGACAGCATCGAGTAGGGGCTCCTTTGGGTGAGAGAAGAGGTTTAGTATTAACAATGTGTTTCTGTATGATGTCTCCATCAGTATTTGAGATGAGGCAGGAACCTTAACTGGCTGACATCATGATATCATTCGTTGAGAGCCAGAAGGGCATTCCCTCGACTTCAGTGTCTGATTTTACCTCAAACAGGGGCACAAAAAGATGGAGGGAACTGGAGGGGCTGGGGGGGGGGGG
>BEXV01000128.1:93058-105325 GCA_003118195.1 Hemicentrotus pulcherrimus
GTATATGGACGTTGACAGTGGTTGGTAGTCATGGATGAGGTGGGATGAAGAAAATTGGTATAAATGTGTCTGTATTATAGAAATAAAGACAATAACAAATATATCATATCATATATCATACGGTATGGCAATGAAGAGAAACAAATTGAATGAGCAAAAATGGGTAGAGAAAGAGACAGTTTGAAGGGAAAGGGATGGTAGCTGACATTGACAGAGAAAGTATGCACTATTACATGTAGAGGTCTTAATACCACAGGCTTCATATTTATTAACAATATCAATACAATAGAAAAGTAAATTATGACTTCACATACTAAACCCCTTTGATTGGAGTCTAGAATACTGAAGTAACTGATTGAAATAAACTTTCAGCCCCGAGTATCATTTGTTTATTTGGTATTGAGCACTTCCGATTAGTACAAACATGCGTGCAAGAGAAAGGAAACAAAGTCCCTAGTTTTGAACGATCAGGTCAAAATTCCTTAAGCTGTACGACAATTGGAAGGCCAAATGCATTCACAAGTCAGTGTGCATTGCCCCAGCCAGCCGCAGTCATGGAATTGGCTTTGCACAGCCCAGATTGACCTGAAGGAAAGCCATCATTGACGTAGTGTTTCCTTGGCAGTCTTCAAATATACATCGTTTCCTAGAGCGTCATTACAAAGTGCTCTGTATCATCCTGTCTCATCAACACCCAGCTGTTTGGTCTGTCATACCAAACCATTCTTGAACCCTCCACGCCTACTCCCAGATCATTAAATCATTCTTTCCCCTGCCACATTGAAGCGCATCATTCATGCAGAGGATAGGATCTACATGTAGCTGGTGAACTTCTAGTTCAAACAGAGAAGGGAATTTGTCCTGAGTGCATGAGTTCATTCCCCAAGACTCTGAGGTCACTAGACTGCAGTGTCCTTACAAAAAAACAGGGGAAAGCTTAGACTGGTTCTATGAGACATGCACTGACGAACAATTGCCCTGCAGTCAATTTCAAACAAGAAACAAATATGATGAACTAACATTATCCCATACCCTAACCCTAGAGGTCTATCTCTTTGAAATAAGACAGCCTGGAGTACATGTTGCCAGGCCTTCTGTTCCATCACTTTACTACTACCCAAATAAAAAGGTCATACTGTTAACCCGTTGACTACCGAGTTCTCTCACTATCCTACCAATATTACACAAGAACCACTCTATCCCATGCACAGACAACGGGTTAGACACCTCTTATTTCTGACTGAAGTATTATGTTCAGATATGGAAGAGGTACAGAAGGTACAAGTTCATCTTGTTTTTTCTTTTTATTTAGTTCAGTCATATTTGAATTGGCGAGTATAGGAATACTCAAAAAATTTGACCAATTTAGAAATGTATCTAAAATTTGAAGTAGTGAATGACACACATGCATACACATGACATCATACATTATATAATAATTATATGGAGGAAAGAATAAGGGCTCTACCTCAGATCACATTCTGAAAAAGAATGTGCAGCAATAGTAAAGCTTGTAACATGCTACATATCATCTGTTTGAAGAAGATATGTTCAATCAGGGGTATTAAAAGAAACCACAAAACAAATTTGTGTCCTTATCCAACCCACACATTTAGGGATATTCGACACAGCTGTGGGGATACAGACAACCGTTTCTGGATTATTTCTGAGCCTTACATTAGTTTTGAAGCATATTTCTAAGCTTAGAGTCAGAAGCAGATAATCTTCTCATCGAGCTTAAAGAGACTTTAGTGATCTCTGTCGATCTTATTACAATTTCCGCTGCACGATCAAACAAGTGTAAGGCAAGCATCGTTGGATCTCCCAAGCACGCAGCTATCTGAGATGCATATCGCTTCGAAATGTCACATTTAATCAGCTTTGTATCACTGAAAAGATCTTTTTCTAGTTCTTATTTCCTTACAAAGTTGCAGCTCAGTAAGTGTAATAAACGTCATAACATTCATGTTACTTTTTGAGTTTAGATTACATTTCAAGGACTATTATGTTTGCCATAGATCAGATGTACAGTAAACATCTGAAGTCAATTAAAAAGAAAAAAAAATGGAAATATGGTTACATTGATTCTCAGTCTGATGTGAAGCATTTTAAAATAATGAAATAATAAAAGCCAAACAGCTGTAGATAAACAGAAGTTCATCAGTAGCAAAGAAAGATATAGCCTCAATGAGTCATCATGCTTGAACACATTTTTAAATATTATTCTTTATCAATATGATATTGACCATAATTGCAGAGATAGCTCCACTTAATTTTCCCTAGCACCCCACATCTTGTTACAGTACTTGAGCTAAAGAATGCACTCACAGAAGCAGCCAAAGTAATTGTCATTAAGACACAATGCCAAATTCCAAGGATATCAGCTAGTAATGTGGGTATATTTGATGTGCCAATAATATTTCCTCTCTTTCCTTCACTTCGTTTACAGAGAGCAATATTTCACATTCATTGGATTTCCAACAGGATATGCAAATTTGGTGATTCATGCCAATAGTGGATATATGGATATAGGGAAGTACTTCCATTTGTGACCTTGTCAAAAGTTTGTCTTTTTTCCAATTAAATACTGTTTGTTTTCTGCTCTTGGTTATTGCTTATATGTTGTTTCTTCTCTCTACAATTCACATTTTAAAAGTTGAACAGCTAGAAATAAGATAAATCTTTTTGACTTTACGTGTGTATCTATACTTTGATGATGTTTTAATGAATAAGACATCACTCAAATGCACTAGTTAGATAAACCAGACAAACAAATACATATTGATAAACTTTTCTAAAAAGTGTAAAGATTGCAGGATCGCTTTGTAACTTATCTGAACCCCTTTTTGAACTCTACCTCTTGAATCAACACAACAACGGCATTAAATCAAATATTCAGATATCAAAGCATAATCATGAATGATTAAAACATTACAAATCACATTGACTATAATCCCTGAGCCCCTTTTTGAACCCTACTCCACTGACAGCAAAAGAGGATTGAATGCTTACCGACATTGAAGTCTAATTATGAGTGATGGGTTTCTTGTAACATGGAGTAATCCAAACTGAAACATAACCTCAAGTATCATCTAGGGTTCAATTGTCCTTTTGACAACATTGGTTAGAGTACGCATCTATCATGCCATCAGCTAAGACCTCTTAAAGACGTGCTTAAAGATACAATCCTCTAAATATCATATGGAATACCATCCCTGGCAACATGGATATCAAATATCCCAGCTTTAAATCACTTGAATATAACATCTTTATAACTATCTATGCATTTAGCTTGGCACTCATCAGTCTTCTTGGTCTACTTTTGGACTTTCTGCAAATCTAGATTCATCAAATTTTGAAAAATGCCAACAATTAAAACAAATTATGAACTCCCTTTACGTAAGTTACGGACATCTATCCATAAAATTCCTAGGTGTTGCATCTGCGGAAAACGAGTGCATGTGTTGTCTAGGTACTACCTAAACAACACAGCTGGGTACCAACAAAATAACAACCCCTCCCTAATGACACATCATATTCCCTCTCAAAAACAAACGCTACCCAGAGCCAACTGCTAAGGTGATGTAAGGACATGTAACAATCTGATTGCGTTTCAGCCTTGTTCTATCTGACAGGGTAAACCATCTAAAAAGACAAACAAACACCATGGTCAAATTAAATGATGTGTACATCACAAATTTGTTTATCTTTAAAATATTTACACTTAAAAAGGTCTTTAATTTGCTAAGTTTATCAGGTGATGTGTGAATGAAGGCTCCATCATCAACTTGGTCTCTCATGGCCAGGTCCCACTGGCATTAAACTCTTTGGTCAATCACAACAGCTGACAATAAATCCAAGGGAAAAAGTAGATGCCTGGAATTAAGTTTGGAAAATTGAAATATATACATAATGATGTTTACAGTAATGGAATATTTAATGGGCTGTTGCCTACAAGATAAATATATTCTTGGAGCTAGTTATTTTAATGTCTATGCCTAAATGTCAATACCACTTCAACTTTCTCAAGATGCTTATGAAATTTTAAACCATATATTTCCATTTTCATCAGTCTGCTTTGCTCCCAAATGTTTCTTTTGTCTCGAATACGCTGTAACAGTACAGCCCCCTTACCCATTCTTGGCTCTGACCCAAAACAGAAGCCACAGTATCCAATACAGGTGTTGTTTACCATGGGCTCCCACATCCCACATCACCCTGGGTATTCCTAGTACCTCCCAGGTTTCCTCTAATTGTGGTTTCTCTAAAGCATGTGATGAAATGTCAGGTCACAGCTTGTCAGCTCTAGACCGAATGTGGGTGCTTCATCCACTTGTGTCTTTGACCTGACCAAACCACACTGAACAATCTGGTCATTACAGACAGGACAGTCAGTCAGTCTGTGCCAGATATGGTCAGTTCGGTGAAAGAGCCAGAGACTAACAGTGTGTCCACACACAAAACAATTTATCGCGAAACTCTATAAAGAATCATCGTATAATTTAAAAAGTGTCCACATACATGAAAGGTCATCTAAATAACCGTCATCTAAATTCCAGGATGTCCACACACAGAAGAAAGTAATCCTCAAACTCTACAGCGAAATGTCCTGAGGTCATAAAAATGGAAGCGGAGAGTAGAGGTCAGGTCTCCTTTCGCGTGAGGTCACGTTAAACCCCACCCAGTTAGTTACACTAGTTAGACTAGTTCCGTCCACACATAAAATATCAGTGATTAGGCGTGATTCTTTATTGAGTTTGAGTTTGAAACGATGCCCAAACCTGCGTTTCATTAGACTAGTTTCGTTATACGACGTATCGTTAGTGAGCGTCCACACCTACATATTTTATCGTAAAACTATCGCGAAACGGTATCACTATCGCAAAACGGTATAGCTAATCACGCCTAATCACGGAAAATGTTGTGTGTGGACAGGGGGTTAGTGATCAATGCTTAAGAGACCTTCTTGCCCATCAATGAAAAGACAAATACTTATAAGAGAAGGTTGAGTTCTGGGAAGAGGTGAAAAATAATTTGTGAGCATTATCATTTTTATTATGCAAGTGTGGAAGAACATCAGATAAGACATGTTCACTGAAAAGCATGGCTCTTCAAATGCCTTCATATTCTAAATATGCCATGTAAATCGTAAAACTCGGGGGGTAGGTTTGTTACGCCACATGTTTGTGTAGTCCCATATACATCTTTCTGTGTACAGTGTTTGTAACTTTATCAAGACTTGCCCAATTTCTTATCATTTTTTATGATTCCAGAACCTTGCAATACGCTAGATGATCAACCTTTTCTGGTCGATTCCACACTGTTTCCTTCACAATGCAATCGCATGACTAACTCCGGGAAGCTCCAACACCGGCGCCGCAGGCGTCGGAGCTTCGGTTTTACTGTCGTACAGGCTACAAATAAATATTTTCTGGCGACATTATTGTTAAATCTGCAAAAGGAGTACTTACAATTTTTACATCATAGGGTGCACGACTTCTCGAAGCAGATTAATGATCACTTGAATTCATAATTTGAAGAAGTCTTCGATGGGAAAAAAAGGTTTATTCAGGGCCCTACGGCTCTTCCATGTTGCAGCTGCAGCGTCGATTCAAACTGGCGAGGAGACGGTACGCATGCGCGGCAGAGGCGCAGTAAGTATGAATATTCATGCTTTCGAGCGCCGATCGCTCGAAATCGCTGAATATGCACGACTCGAACAAAATAGCGGTGAATGTAAACGGCCTTCCTCAACCTCGTGCATATTTAGCGATTTCGAGCGATCGGCGCTCGAAAGCATGAATATTCATACTTTCTGCGCCTCTGCCGCGCATGCGTACCGTCTCCTCGCCAGTTTGAATCGACGCTGCAGCTGCAACATGGAAGAGCCGTAGGGCCCTGAATAAACCTTTTTTTCCCATCGAAGACTTCTTCAAATTATGAATTCAAGTGATCATTAATCTGCTTTGAGGAGTCGTGCACCCTATGATGTAAAAATTGTAAGTACTCCTTTTGCAGATTTAACAATAATGTCGCCAGAATATTTTTATTTGTAGCCTGTACGACAGTAAAACCGAAGCTCCGACGCCTGCGGCGCCGGTGTTGGAGCTTCCCGGAGTTATCGCATGACCAGAACTCAACTTCATCTTTAACAGAAACAAAAAAAGCAATTTAGAATGCTGAACACCTTAACGTTGCACAAGCTTTTGTTGTAGCTTGTAACATCCAAATCAGAATGTAGGTTTTCTGGTCTGCTACTGAAAGGCCTCCAAAAAAGGCCCCAATCTTCAAGGAAGATGTAGATTATGATTTCAGAGAATCCTTAATGTTCAATCATTCATTCATTCATGTACTGTATGCAGCAGGTTCCTGGTACCTCTTTTCAGTTACTATGTGATTGGGAAATGCTTCATGAGTAAAACCTGGTACCCCAAAATGAAGGGAAACTTTCTATGGCTGAATGCAAACTACAGAACTTTTGCAAAGGGAATAATATCAGCTTTTTAAAAGTGAACTGTATGAATAGTACAACACAGTTTAACACTCTGGCCAAGGGTTCTTGGCCTCCATACACCTGTCTATCTGGAACTGTGGAGATTGAAGGCAAAATAAGAACATGAAATAAATCTGCACATGCATCTCTATGAAAGGATGGCACTGAAGTTCTGTTAGTTCTGACATGTCTCTAATCAAAGAACATTATAATTTGATAATCAATCTAAATCTAATTATTCACTTTGCAAGGGATTTTCACATTGATGGTGATTTGAAAAACGTAATTGGTCTTAGCACTGACGTCAACCGTGTAATCTTCTTCACACCATGTTAATTACAGGATATATCTTCTATTAACTTAATTTCTGAAGTGAAAGTGATTTCCTACACTCTTTAACAACTCAGGCACCATTTTGTAATACAACATCCACTAGGTAAAAGCAACAAATGACATAAGAATATATCACATTCACAATTACACAGAAATATATTTAAAAATTTTTTTTTTTAGTGATATTATCTACATATGGCCTGAACAAAATTAATAATATAATTTTGCAATACTTGATGCATTTGGTCATTGTAAAAATTGCATGAAAATATGTCACTTTGGAAAATTACTGTGACAAATACTTAACATATTTACTTCTTATAGGCGCTAATAAAATTACATACACTTGACTAGAGAACATATCACTTTGATAATGAAATGTTATTTTGTCTTTTTAGTAATGCTTACTTCTTGTATGCGTCAAACAAGTAAGGAATACCATTATAAAAATACGTTGTGCACTTGGTTATGACAACAAGTTGAGAATGAATCACATTGATTATCACTCTGACAAATCGTACCTCTTTAGTTTGCTTTTAGTAGCATTAACCTTTCCAATATCATGGCTGGTCGGCTTGATGAGGGGGTAATAAGTCAAATTTGAACATGCACTATGTAAAAGGCAGCACATATAACCAACAAAAAGTTGTGGGGAGGAGGGTCTTCTTGAAAAATCCATATCAACCACATTCAATTCTGTCTCTTTAAAAAAATCCCATGTAAGCTTGTTGTGATCCAATAACTTTTGACATGAAAGCCTTCAGGATACTGTCAAAGGGTAACAACAACCGTCTGCAAACAATATCTTCCTTCGACAACAATCCAACAAATTAAACCTCCGATTCAATTTTTGAATCCATTTCATCTCTCATTGTTCCTCTCATCATGTCAATCTCCATTATAACCAATTTCTGACAAATTGGTGATACCATGTGGATATAGTTTGCACAGTAGCAGCGGCAATGGCTTCTAGTCATATTGAATTTGGACCTAAATATTTGTTCCTTATGTTAGTGCTGCAAGGTGTATGAGAAGACACAGAATAAATTCCAACTTTCTAAAATGTTGCTATTGTTGCAAAAACTTGAGCAAAATGATATGCTTCAACTCATAGTACAGTATCTAAACCATGCAAACAACCATGACAAATCCAATTTAAAATGTATTTCAAAAAGAGCATGATGCAAGTGAAAACTTTGCTAAATACATGTGTAGATATCGGGTTTGTTTCTTCTCAAGTTTTGGTGACATAAATAGTGGGTGACAATGATTGAAATATTTTGCTTCTACTCGTACCGTCTAATTTTCCTGTTTTTGTCATCTCTGTTTGACTTTTTGATTGCTGATTCCACATGATGACACTGCAGTTGAAAATATCCACAGGATGAACAGGTCTAATAACATATGTTCTCATTACTTTTGGCACTTAAATAAGTAACTACTAAACTCGTTGTCAATGACTTCTGATCCTGCCCTTGAACTAAACATGCAAGTTGAAGATATTACCTGTAGGTGAAGTGTGACAGGAATCCTACACACCGCATAATCATCATTAAACCGGGAAAATACAGATAACAAGTGGCATAGATCATTCCTAAATAGCTCTTCTCACCTTTGCCAAGTCAGTTAATGGGAAATTAGGGGAAAAGATTAATGTTCAGGTGAAAAAAGATCCAGAAACTGTTCTGATAGTAAACAACATTCTTTTGAATTGTATTCAATAAAGGCAGCCAAGAATAACAGATTTTGTTTTATTGCTTGTGGATTTTGTGAAGGAAAATATCTTGCCAGAGCACAAAAATGGGACAAATACTACAAGTGGTGTGAAGAAAAAAGAAAAAAGGAAAAAACTAGAAAAAAAAGGGGCACCCAACTCTTATTTGAGGCTGAAAAGCCATCAATCAAAATCATGAAAGCAATTTGTTGACTTTGACATTCCCTGCAACAATACCTAAACAAGCAGCAAATTACGATCCCACTAAAACCTGACAGGTTGCAAAATCCAAGCTGGAAATTGATCACTTTGTTATTCACTCTGCTTTACCCCAAAGTAACTAAACTGTAAGGAAGTTTGGAACTGGCATATATATCTTTTGAAGATGTACATACCAGTATCTTTTGAAGATGTACACCCTAGTCTGCTAATACTGAATTGGATATTTACGATCAGTTGTGGACTGAAATATGAAGGGCATTTTTTCTGTTGTTATGCCATTGTGACCTCCGCTTGTCACTGACCCATTGTTCATGGAATGTTCATAAAAATATGACTGACTGTCATACTGAATTATTGACTGCTGTGCAAAGTAGTCTCCTAGAATGGTTTCACCCTGTCTTTGCTTTTTTCTCTCTTCTCTTCTCTTTCTCTCTCTTTCTCTCTCTTTCTCTCTCTATCCCTCTATCATATTGTTTGTATATTTTCATGATCTAAATTGGCTTAGGTATTGGCTCAAATATGACCAATAGTTTGTAAAGATATGAAGAGAGTGAGTGGATGAAAAACAGAAAGAGAGAAGAAAACAAATGTTGGCTTTAGATATTGGACAGAAGATAAAAATTCCAAAGTATCACAATCAGTTGCCAAAGAAAAAGAAATGGTGTGATTTACATGAATGATGATGCTCACAATGAACCAATTTCTCAGTTGGGTCCTATGTTTATTATATTTCGCTGCCTTCTCGGCCTGCTGCCTGTCATGTTTTCAGAGAGATCGTGAAGGAATGCACCCTGGCTACTCGACCTCTACAGGCCCTCTGTCCTAGCTTCTTAACCTAATATTTGCAAAGACTTGAATGTGATCAGAGCTATATACTCTGGCCTATACTTAGCTGCATTCACAGAAAGTGCAATCCACTCCAGCTTAGGTTGTAAGGACAGTTGAACTCTGTAATGTGGCCATTCCACAAGATGCGACATACAGACAACTGATTGAGATGTGTCCCTGAATATTGTCAGTATAATTTAATAAAATCTAGAGGAAACTATGTAAAGATTGTAGTAATGTTCCTAAAAATGTTCTATTTTCATCTGAAAATGTACAGGTAGTTCATGCATATTATTGATTTGTGTGATAAAAGTGTCTGCATTGAATAGATGCTTCTAGATTTATGATGTTTACTGTTAGGCTATATGTTCAATTAATAGTTACATGTAATCTAAGAAATAAAACGGTACTTCTTGCACAAAAAATAGGTCATCTTCGGTTTTTACAAACTACAATAAAGTTTTTTTTCTCACTTTAAGCTGGCTATTGGAGGCACAAGTTAGGATCCACAAGTTAGGATCCACAAGTTAGGATCCACTATGTAGTGACTGTTCATCATCTGTTTGGAAAGGGAACATTCAAGTCAGCTTATGAAACTTTAGTTGCTTTTGTTGAAGAAAAAACACATGGTCTCAGGAGAAACAATGGATGCTTGGAGTGTCATTCTTCAATAAAACTGTCAAGAATAATTTCAACAGCCTTCATTTTTAACAACAAGTAACATTGTCTTTAACTTCACATAAGTGACTCACACATTCACAGTTATGAACATTGATGGTTCAAAATCGCAGAAATTTTACTCAATTGCAGATTACATGTACAGTAATATTTAATGCCTTCCTGACATGAAGATGCATGCCATTCCATCATGTGATGAAATTTGTCCCTGTGGAAAAATTTAATGTGATCATTTTATATTGAAGTTTCCAACCTTCACTCTAGAAGTGCTTTATACTTCCCATGCCATGATTATTATTATACCCTCCATCACCCTTGCTTGAAATTAAAATGTCAAACTAAAGTAGGTTGATAGGGGCTCAGTTTCCATGAACCAGACATGCCCTCTGCCTAAGTTCTAACCACTTTGTATGAGGAGGAGTATATATTGTATGTTGAGAGCAAGAAGGGAATTTTGAGTTAACACACTTAAGGCTCTCAACAGATGATATATGTACCAACATTATGAATGCAATATTTCAATACTAAATAGAGATGTAGGTTTGTTTAGGGGACAGTGAGGAATAGCAGAGGGTAGCAATGGATAGGCAGTGCGATCTGAGGGTACACAGAATTTCAACCTATGCGGTGTCACCAAGGTTTCAATTTTGTATGGAAAAACTTTACATTTCATAAGACAAGATTTCAATCAGAGTGCTTATTTAATGTTTATCTCAATATGTTCAACTATATCTATATTTAAGTTCCAATTTTAATTTTATGAGAAGAGAGTTAGATTTTTTCCTCTGAAATATTGGATATAATATATATGGCAGTGAAAGGGGAATCAATGCTGGAACCTCTATGCTCCCCCCCCCCCCCCCNCAATGTTGCACACAATCTGGAAATGAATGAATACATGGTAAAATGAAATAAGAAAATAAACTAGAAATAAAGAAGAAAAGTGTTTTACAATAGCTATAGAGAGTGACTGAAGAGAGGATCGAGCGGACAGGCCAGGTTCATCAAGGATCTATGGTCTAGAGGCGCAGGAAAAGGCACATGTCTCCAAGGCCTGAGGACCTGTCACGTTGCCTTTGATAGTTTCCTGTCGTTAAAACAAATTAAATTGTTCAGGAAGACTCAAGTCCCTAGCTCTTTCCATCCGCAACTAGCGCTCACCTTCGCCAAGTCCTGTTTAACAGCATGGTATGCAATGAACTACCTACATGGAGATAACTTGATGTGGTAGTGAGGTGGTTGTTGCATTGCACTATGCTTCTCATTCTATCTAGGAGAATTTACTACGCTTCCTCAATTTAAAAAGAAAAACATACATGAATAACTGCTGCAATACTCAAGAAAGACAAGTGTAATTTACATCTCAGGTGGTACAATGTCCATATTGTTAATTGTAATATAACTTCAGCAATCAAATTAAAAAGTAATTTATTAACAAAACTGTGCTTATGCCCTTGTGCCAGGCACACAGTGCTGTGTGGAAACCAAATCTATGATTGCAGGACACTCTAAGCCATGGCTTTCAGCCGTTGAACAAATTGGTATAGTTGAAGAAACAACCAAGAAATCACAAGCATTTCTGTTGATTAAAAATCTCCATTGAGACCTGGGAATGAGTCACAAAAATTGCTACAAAATCATATTTCATTACTTAACATTCTGAGATCCACTCAAACATGTGAATGAGTGAGTGAGTGAGTGAAAGTTTCTTCTAGCAATGTACTTTTCTCAGTCTTATCAACTTTCAGTCCCTTCCCTAGACACAATTACCAGTACCCCAAGATTGAGAGTGAGATCAGAATGGCCACAGACAGTGTCTGCAAAATTGATTATCCTCTTAAATGAGTTGAATGTCATTCCCAGTTCAAGGGTATGAAGGGAGAAAGTAGTCAGTGTTCTTTTTTTATTCTACTATTAAGGCAAGAAGTCATTCTTTGTGCGACAATCGCAGTATTCAAACAAAGTTGATGGGAATGAAAATGCTGGGGGGGGGGGGGGG
>BEXV01000128.1:105331-134125 GCA_003118195.1 Hemicentrotus pulcherrimus
GGGGGGGGGGGGTGTATAGGGTAACACCAACAGATTTCAAAGACATTGAGGAAATGATGGTGTGCTTTGTCTTTCCTTTTTATTTGTTATTACAAGATTTACTCATCAACATCTTTTCATTGTATACTAGATACAATTATTCTATGTATCTTCTTATGTGTTGCATTTTCAGTTATCAGAGGGAAAGTAATAGCAGAGGCATTTGTACCGAATGGTGGCATCAAATCCTCCAAGGCACCTGTCCCTACGCTACCCCCAGCAACCACCACAAAGAGGCCACCATTTAAGTTCCCTGACTTCAGAGAGCGCCAGTGGTGGGAACCAGTCCTCCGTCGGCCACACCCAAGGAATCCTCCCCCAAGACAACCTGAGTGGAGGAATCCTTTCTTGGACTTCCAGAACCCCCCTCCACTGGTCCTTGCTGATGAAGCCCCGCCTCCAGAACCCCAGCACCTTGAGGAACCTGATCTGCCTCTCATGGTGGCTGACCAGCCACGCCTAGCGTATCAGCATGGAGCATACAAGGAGACATTCCCATGGCAATACAGGAGAAGATACACGTTAAAGGTGGACAAGGTTTACAAGGGAGAGGAGATGATTTCAGTCAAGTCAACAGTCAATGTCTTTACGGAACCAGAGGAAAGCATGTGTGGAAAACAACTCAAAATGGATACAAGATACCTTATTGCTGGTAAGTTACAAGAATTTTGTTTTCTTCACACAAAAGAAATGGATTAATATCTCAGCGGCAATGCCAGGCTGACATGACCCCAAATTAACCATTAGATGTAAAAATCATGGCCATTTGGGGGAAATGAAATTCTTTGTTTTATCTATTGTCGGTCTGGTGTTGGTCTCTTTGTGACTAAACTACAAACATCTATTTGTGCCATCCATGAAACTGATATGATACCAAACCAACAATATTTGTGGGAATGTGCATTATTTGATATATTTGTTGGACTTGAAAGCATCACCCTTACTTACATTTCTTCTGTGCACTAAAGTGAATAGTACTGTATGAATACAATGTTCCTAATTTTGTATTGCCTAGTCTGGCAGTCATCACTCGATTGAGAGTTGAAATATCTGGAGCAAACACGCAGTGGCTAATATGTATAAAGTTCTGTTTTTAACATCCTTGAGAGATGTTTAAATGTCAATCAAAAATTGCTCCAATCGTATTTACTAACACCCTGAACAAATGTATACATTTCAAACAGCTCAATTGTTAAACCCATTATTTGTTCTCCTTTATAGGGGAGAGAACAGAGGAGGCAAAGTGTTTGAAAACTAACATAACTTATTCATTTGCACCCACATTTCAATGGATGTGCATTATAACAATTTGCTTTTCAGAGAAAGTGGTATGAAATGAAAGATGGGACGGAAATATATCATTACTGATTTGTTAAGCATCCAGGGGTAAAGAGATTTTGCTTGAACAGAGAATGTTGCTTTTCTTGAAATATAAGTAAACTTAACTTCTTCAGTGTCTTCAAGAAATAAGTCTCCTATGACGACTCGCGTAAGAAGTTATGAGTTAACTATACATATCTGGGTGTGTACATACAAATTCATATATACAATCAAGAATGCATTTTGACTGTACAGGTATTTGTATCTTTTTATTGGCCGCTATCCAAGAAATAACTTCCATTCCTTGAAAGGTGTGAGAGTCCATTCAGGAGGACTTACAAACTATCATGTAAACACATGAGGTTATGAATACCCCTTATACAGTGTGTAAACATTCAATGAGCTAGGACCCTAGGGCCTACATACATTTTTCACCATTAGATAATAATTCACCTCTTTCTTTTTTTTCTTGATTTTTTCTTCTCTAGTTTACAAAGCAACAACAAAAAGCAATTACTTCTTGCTGTCTTTACAAAAACATAGAAATCTTGTTGGCCCTTATTTTAACTTTGTCACTTACAACCTTTAACTTGAAATCTGCAATTTTGCTTCAGTCGACTAAGTCAAGGATGTGAATGTACCCATGTTGAATCAAATTGGATATGAACTCTTGAACCACCTAAGATCTGAAAATGCAGAATTAGGTCTTGCTCCCATCTTCCCTCACCTAGCTACCTTGCGTAAGGGTGTGGGCGTAGGTGTCAAGTAGAGAATTGAACCCTGTGAAAATTTGCCAGAAAGTCTCCACCCAGTAGCACATTTGATTATTTTCCCTGTAAACAACCTGTACTTGAGGATGACTCTGCATCAAGTTGGAGGCATGTGAACCTCACAAATAAAAGAGGCAAACATTTCAAATATGCCCAGAAATAAACATCTGTGGTACAAATGAATACACCCCATGCATATGCCAATGATTGTTATCATTTCAGTACATTCTAAATATTACCTTTTTGATCACCACATTCTGAATATTCAGTGAAATCTAAGTTTAATTGAAATTGAAGTTGAGCCTACATATCTAAACTTTAATTGTTTTGTATACAAGATTTTATTCAAGGGTATATTTTTTAGTAAAGGGCTATATTTCACATTTTTTTAATTCTCAAATATTTTAATAAAGGGATTCTACTCGATAGAGAAAAAATTAAGAAAATACACACATGTTATGTTTTTCAGGTTTGCTCCTACATATACAACATATAAAATGAGAAAGTTTGAAATATTCAAGGTTTTCAATCAATTTGTGATAGATTCTAACAAATTGTTACCTGACGGTATCTGAAAAAGGCCACTGATGATCTAATGAAAACTAAAAAGGCCATCCAATTCATAAGACTTCACTTATTAGTTGTGGTAGGATAAGCCCCCCTATTTATAGACTTCATTCACTTGTTCAGCTTCCGTTCAATTATGGAATGCTGCAGTGCAGGTGGAACTGGACTAGGTGATGTGGTCCAACCCTTCAAATTAAGAGTCTAATCTAAGCCTTTCATTCAAGAATACATGAATTTTAGAAGATAGACCAGAATAAAATGGATACTAATGAAGACCTAATTGTGCTATGAAGAGGTTTCAAATAAGTTCCAAGAAGTTAATCCAGAGGTGACTTCAGACAATTCAACAAGACCATGAAAGCACGTTGCCTTATAACTTATAGAACAGGGAAGGGGTAGTAATTCCCCTTCCCTCTCTTAATCATAGTTGTTCAAGTCATTAAAACTTTTGAAAAGAAATAATTCTGAAGTTTCCTTTTACAAATCTTTTCTAACAAGATTAGCATCCTGCCCATTTCAAGATTTAATTAATATGTACATTCCTTGAAGACTTAGGTAACACCCACACTAATGTAATCTCCTATTTCATCTAGGAAAGTTCATACGATCCTTGTCGATCATTGTAGACTCACCACATTTACTTTCTTGTTACATATCCACATGTTATTTATGAAATAATAGTAATATCATTATCATACAGTGAGCACAACAGAGAAACAATGTTTAAACAGATCAGCAACAAAAGAATAATGACATATCTTGAAATAATTCATCAACCCTTGATCACACACTAGACCTAACACTTATCCTAAACCTTACCTAGCTGCGACTCTAATCCTAGACCTAACACTTATCCTAAACCTTACCTATCTGCGACTCTAATCCTAGACCTAACACTTATCCTAAACCTTACCTAGCTGCGACTCTAATCCTAGCCCTATACCCAAGTTAGAATAAACCCTAGAATGAATGTCGTCAAAGCAAATGTAGGGTCCCTTCAAATAATATATCATAAACAAGGTGGAAAGGATATCAAGACAACACATCGGCCAAGGCGGCCATTACGAGAAAGGATAAGGATCCAAGAAAATGAACTTGACTTGACATTTAATGGCATCTAAGGAATGTAAAGGTATAAAGAGTCAGCTGTTGTCAGTCATTAAGGATCTTCCATTGTTCTTATACAGTTCGAAATCAAACTTCCTGTACTGTCATGTATATCTCGCCTTATGCCTTCTAGATGATGTGTCAAGTTACCCCTCCAGAGTGGGCATCTCATAATAGAATTTGTCCCAAAATCATTGTCAAACATAAATTTTTTCAGCTCTCATTCCCATACATTATAATTACAGTATAATACTGTTAACTTTCAAAAATGAACGGGAAGAACTATAAAAGAATACATATATTTTTCTCAATGCAAATAGCTTGGCAATGGAAAAGAGTTAACACAATTGAAACAAGGGTGCACATCCTCACATTCACCCAGCACATTCAAACAAATCGTTCCTATTTTCACGAAGTGACAGTAGTGAGGAAAATCTGCACGCAAATTGTATAAGACTTACATTCACTACAGACACTTCGTGAAAACAGGGACGAAATAATGCAATATTTGATTCATGCCTTGCACTTTAAATCTTTCTGTGCTTGCTACTTGGATGCCTGTACTATAATTAATTCAAAGACCTTAATGTTTCTCCTACCTAGCCAGTCATAAAATAGTGTGAAAATGGGATAAGGGGTATTTCATACAGTCAGGAATTGTCAATAATGATATATATCTATGTATCTAAAGAGTACCCACCAAAAATGAACTCTATGATTGATTCAAATAAACCTTTCAGCCCATAATGACATTCCCAACTACTTCTACGAAATGTCCAAACTTGTCACTCAAGCTTGCAAACATTGGCTAGTCTTTGGTTAGTGTGAAAAGAACAAAAAATGGTAGGCGTTGCTGGTGCAGAAAAGAATTATCAATATTGTGATAACTCTGCAGCTTTACACTGTACAAGGTGATGTGTCGACAAAAGGGTTGCTGGCAGGCAGGTCTTGGGTAGGGTCACTGAAATACCAATTATGTCACAAAATACAAACAAAAAGGCACCAAAATGGCTTTGACTTTGAAGCAATAGTTCACTGCATCTTTTTTGTTAACAACCAGACCTTTACTCATTTTGTTTTACACATTCTTCTCGGCATTCCAATGGACATAGTTCATGTTAAAAGTCACTTGTACTGAGGGATAATTGTTAGAAAAAGTGCAGGGAGAGTAGTTGCACAATTGATTGCACTCCTTGCACTTCGTTTATATCAAGAACATCTGGGGCCATGTCAGGAGATTAATGGGACAATTCATTAAGGAAATGTGGTATGCTGGACTTGAAGAATTGTAGAATGTATAGATACATCCTTGATTTTACATTCCTTTTTGATTTGTTATTTTATGATAGTTTGTTCATTTTGTACTGTATCCAAAAGACTATTTACTTTGGAAGGTAGTGAAATACTTGATTGGCAACCACATCTCTCAGAAGTGAGTGCTCCACTTCAACTTCCAGTGCTGTTTCAGTACATTGAACGAATTTGTGAACGTTAAGTGTAACCAAGAAGTTGGTGTAAGATATTTTGCAACATTACAAAAACTGAACTATTTTTCAGTGCACTAGCTGAGAACTGTTGTATTGAATGGTCATTACCTCTGCACTGTCATCAAATTGTCTAGGAGTAGTCAAAACATCCCAATCCTGACATGTCTTGCATTTGATGGAGAAAGAGACCCAGGGGTACTTGGGCTACAAACCACAGACACTATAGGGGCCATTGCTTAGCAGATGGGGGTTAAGAGGGGTACATCACCACACACTAGGAGGGGGCTCCTTTAGTCTGTGGCAACGTATATATACTGGCTCAAGCAGAAAGGGTGCATATTTGAGCAATGGAGGGGGTCAAGATTGTTGACTGGTCGGTTTCTTGTTTATACTGAAGCAATAACAATTAAGATGTTTATTATGAAAGGAAGTTGTTTCCCAATCACCTGGGCATCTCATCTGCCAAAGTGTCATCCTTAACTAAGATATCAAGTCAAACCCTGAAACAGTCAGAAGAGGGTAAAATAGGAGTCACTGTGTGTCATGACCTCTTATAAATCATCAATTTATTAAAATGAATTTGATTACAATGACTCTTCATCTCTCCCTATCTCTCTCTCTCTTCCTCTCTACCTCCCTCACTTTCTCTTCCCCTCTCTATCTCTCTTTCTCTCTTTCCAATCTTTTTCTATCCAGGTTATATTGTTGATGGGGAGATCTTCATAGGCCTGTGTGACTGGGTAGTTGAGAAGTCCAAGCTCACCAAGGATCAGAGGAGAGGACTCAGGCATACCTACAAGAAATATTGCGATGTCTGCAGAGTAAGTGAGCTTTCTAATTCTTTTAATGTCACACCGCCAAACCATCCAGTTCTTGGCCAATCTGGATATTGTCATTTTTTGTTTGGTCCTTTATCGGTTGGGTGTTGGTCTTGTTAGTGTGTCTGAGGTATCAGAGCTGTACATTCAAACCAATGCAGTCAAACAGAGATCTTCTAGTTGAATCCATACCATAACATGCACACTCTAATGTCTCATTAATATTGAATTGTACAAGACTGTGTTTTTTTTTTAAATGGGGGAAATCTGAGGGGTTCTCAAGATGCATGGATGAATACCAAATAATCATATTGTTTCAAACAGATAAGTTACTGCATTTTCTATTTTTACATTTCTAATTTCTACAGCATCATCAAACCACAAATGACACAGATAGCATTGAGTACACATACATGTATCTCTAGGATGTTAAGCCATACTGATCTGAATTTATTAATATAGTCTTGACCTAATCTCTGAATATGAGGAAGCATGAGGACCCAAATAGTGTCATGATATAGTTCCCAGTTCCTGAGGAGACCTCAGCGCTTAATTGACTTGGACATGGGGAAGGTTAGATGGGGAAAGGAGTGACTTGAGATTTTCATTTCAGACAGAAAACTCAAATTTTAAGTCCATTATAGCTTTTTCTTATCCCTTTTTCTTATCCCTTACAAAGAATTATGAATTGTCAGTAAAAAATGGGCAACTACTTGTTTTAAATGTCAACAGCGCTACTGAAACATCCATTGCAATATATGCACATCCCAACAAGAATTGTATCAAAAACATCTTTCAAAATTTTGTATGGTCCTAAATCCTTACACTAATAAAATAACTAAACAATAGACAAATATTACCATTTGACAAATGCTGCATAACTTCAGCAGCTTATGTACGTCACAATATAACCCCCCAAAAAACCAATCCTTCACATCTATTTGTAAAAGATTATATTCTCCAAGCATGACAAATCAGCAAAACTAAGCTGAATAAAAGAAACAATTTGTCACTTTTTGTTCCCATTGAAAAGAAGCATTGGAAGTAGTAGAGAAACACCCATCACTGTGTTACACCTACAGAAATAGTGCAATACAATTACCACAATATGACAGTAAGTACCTTGCCTCTTCTTGCATTCCATAGTTGTGTGCTGACAGTACAACCTGTCAAGCAAACAATTTAAATCCTTTACCGGTACATATTTTGTCTTTTATAGTTAACAAAGTGTGGAAATAAACTGTCATAAAACAGCAAAACAGGTTTGGGAATCAAATGCAAGGAGTATCCCTATCTGATACAACATATTTGATTTGTTTTATCAATATATGTAGGACATACTAAAAGAAGAATTTTGTCCAGATATAATGTAAACACAAACAGTTTATTCAACCACTGTTGGAAAAAGATTTACAACATACATGTACCTTTCTAAAGAGTTATTCACCTTTGTTCAAAATACAAGCAAAGTATGGAATATCAATTATTTTTCCCAAAAAATTGTAGCATCGAGCTTGTAGAAAAACAAGTTCAGGAATCAATACATCAACCTTGGAAGTTTTAAGTGAACTGAAAAATAAAGAAGAAAAATTGTTTTAACGGTTTGTTACAATCAGTGGGTCACTTCCTGTCACACATCCTATCCTTATTACACCAGACTGGTTGTCAAGAAAACATGTTTACTGTCCTCACATAACACAAGACGTTTTCAAAATCTCATTACCGATTACTAAACGATTACAATCCTACAACCGTTCATCAGCTTTCCCTTTCACTTCTGTAATGTATTCTTTGCTGAACGCTACTTGACCCTCAGTCATCACACTTAACAATTAAAAAGGCATTGAAAAGCATAAACAGGAAGGTCCACTTCATCCAGTCAGGTCAGACTGATCCTAGACTGTCTATATACAAAGGAAGGGGGTTGAGATCACTTTAGGGCTCACTTTAAGTAGATAACAAGGATATGATGACACCAACTTTGGAACAATTTTGTTTGTTCTCCCATAATCAAATACTTCCCACTCTCATCATGAGACAATGATAGATAGAAAATCGGTCATCCTAAGAGATTACACACACACACCCACACAAAGAAAACATTGTATGAAGACTAAGATATCGTAAGATTTGTTCTTTCAACTAATACTTTTATTGATAATTTGCATGTTCTGTATTGTTTAAATTGTTTAAAAGCATGGTATATTGTACAGTAGTTGGTATGCCAATTGCCTTGGTGTGTTATTCAAAACTTTGTACACAACTTATAGTTGGATGATTTGTCTACTGCGTGTTCAATAATTGTGTCATCTTCAGCCCTCAGGGGTACGTACCTGCACCCATCAAAGCATTGTCTTATACAGCAGGGGGTTGTTTTGCACACCTTGTTTACTCCCTGAGATGGAATGTCAATTAACCTTTATACAAGGCAAATTGCCTACGTTTGTATGTTGTGGGAAAGTGTGTCTACAGAAGGGTCATCCAAATTCATTTTCTACAAATAATAACAGCTAAAGCAGAGGACCTGGGAAGAGTGGTTTTGCCTCCTGAGCCATAAACCTACCAAAATACATTAGTAAAAGCAGATTTCAAACCCAATTCTTTGAATCCTAACTCTACAAAAATGTGGGCTAGGAGTCTTTAGAAAATGTGTACTACTTGAAAGCAAATTGTATCCATTGAGTTCATTAAAATGGAAGGACAGGTCTAGTCATGCAGTAGACAGAGATTTGACATTGTCCCAGACAACTTGAGTATCAACAGACGGCAACATGTGTTCAAAAAGATTAACACTAAAACTAAAGAGTAGATTAGAGACGGGTGGGGAGCGGAGAACCTGACCCAGACAACAGTTTACCCGAAGGATTAAAGCAAATAGAACAGGTTTTTAAAACTTCAAAACAAAAACAAAAACACTGCTTCACTGAATAAAGTACAAACACAACCATTTCTATCCCTTACAGAAATTTGAAAATGACTGTAAAAATGAATAAATGAAGTTTGAAGACCTGGTTAAGATATAAATTTAAGTTCCTTTCAATAAAAAATACTTGTATCAAATTAATCACACACAGCCCATTTCTAAAGAGTACATATCATACTATTTTGTTTGGGCTTTTATATACCTGGGCTGGATATCAGTCTTGTTTTGGGATATGTGCTATATAAATCTGAAATATCATTTTATAATTATGATTACATTTGTTATTCTCCTCTGTGTGTAGATCAAATCTGGTACTCTGTACTGGCCTCCTGAAGCCAAGGAGAAGGATGTCTGCCCTTACAATCCATACCTTTCAGGAAACACAGATTGCGAAGGAAAATATTCAAGTTGTATCAGGTCCTCAGACGGTACCTGCAACTGGATGGAGACGAGACAGCTCAAACACTGTAAGAGGAAAATAGAGAGTTCAGTATTCTTATAACTCTACAAAGAGCAGTACCTGACAAGAGGCTTCCAGAACTGACCTTAAAGATTGCTTTAGCAATGTGGAAGGAATATGTGGTGCACTGCTAGAGACATGGGCAAGTGGAAAGCAATGATGACAGCAGATGAATTGTCCAAACTGTGCAGTTTCCCATTGTTCTCCCTTGGAGCAGTCGCCACAATGAAAGAATTGCTTGGAGAAACTTCTGAGAGCTCTGCAATGGAACACTTTGTACAGAAGCTCTGGATTCCTTCCATCCAAAGAGTCTAAGTTCACACACCTACTCTATGATGCAGCCTTTGACTACAACGAGAGCTGCCTATGGAGGATTCATCTTGTTGCAGTTGTCTTGATGTTAGTCCATGGCTTACAGGATGTCGGATGTACACCCCTTACAAGAGTTCCCTTGATAGGAACACTTTGGAGGACTGTCCGTCATGTGTTCACCCTATTGAGATCAAATGATTCTGGTGTGGTCACCTTCAGAAACACAGGTTTTACTGTGGACATGGCCCCTAGCTGGCTCAAGTATTGGTATTCACATAAACTTTGCAACTGTGTTTACAGTCTGGTCCAGTAAGCAAGGAAATTTGAAGTTCTTTAAACAACATTATATTATGTGCCTGATTAAACAGACATGAAGATATGTTAATTCAAAAGCTTGTAGTTACTGCTTTGAAACTATGAGCGAAATATTCCGTGGTTTGAAGCTGGACTTAGACGGGTGATTTGGGATCATGTGCCCAACAAAAAAGTATAAGATGTACTATTTAAATTATGAATCCTATATGTTTTAAGCTACTAATGGTGGTGATGACCGACGGCCAGGATAGAAAGTTGAGAAAAATGGAGATCCGTATACTTCTCAGGAGACAAGAGAACTTGACTTGCATATCAAAGTTGATAACATCTAAAACTTTGATAACTTTTTTTATACTGCAGTATTCTAATGCAAGTACATCTTGAGATTTAAAAATTACGAGGTTTATAACACAAACAAAAAGGAAATGAAATATGATAAATACTTCCAACTGTGTATGCAATTTTGAAATATGAATTATTCAAAGTATTATATCAAATTATGTATCATCAATAGATTATTTATTATTGAAGAAAGGTGTAAATGATGGGTTGTGTTACTCTCCCCTCCTACTTATATATATGTATATTTTATATATATACATATACTTTTCTTAAGTTTTATGTAGTTTGTTGAAGTGCTAAATGTTCATTTAGGATTCATTATCATGAAACTGTTATAAATACGCCCATGCTTCAAAGGCTTGTCCATGTAGATATGCTGTAGTAAACTTTGGCATTTGTATAAGGTGTAAATGTCCAACATGCATTCTCTGAGTTCTGTTTTATAGGATACAGAAATGTACAACATATTACACTTATGTCAAGCCTTATATAAACAAATAATTTCAAAGTCGCCACATTTTTTTCAAAGGCATATCTGAAAAAGGCTTAAAGATTGGTTTGTTACGTCATTTTGTTTGTGGCATCATGGAGGGAGAAAAATCAGTGCTTGTTTGGCATTCATTCAGATATTGAGATCAATATAGAAGTAAACTCATAATATTGAATGGCTAAAAAGCATCACAGTGGATAAAAATATAGAGATATGAAGACATTGGTCGGATGAGGTGTACCATTCTATGCATAAAATTCCATTGTCTTTAAGTCATGTTACTAGGTTTTTCTGCACTATATCTTTGCCATGATTGAAGTGGTTTCAGCTCCAGAGCTGCTGATGTCAATGGCAATTTGTTCCTGCATGACAGATGTCATTAGCTGGAAGCAATATGGTCATCATTGTCTCACAGGAGTCATTTCTTAAAGGTTCAAGATGCAAGCCCAGGTCAGCTGCGGTCGCGATGTATCATCGTGTCTGTCCACAGACTCGTTGTTCTTCTGATTGTCTGTCCCTAAGTCCATGTGAGCAAGCCTTCATGCTCACTCATGAAGTAGAAGTGTAAATCAAACCAGTTAGGCTGAATTAGTGCATGCTCATCATTTGGCTGGTCCAGTAAAAAAAGAGATTTAACTTGTCAATACTTACTCCAGATCCAAGGTCAAGATGACAATTTGTCATGTTTGCGTCTAAACAAAATCCTACAAAGCATTATATTCATGTCATATATTTCATGTTTATCTGTACAGGTGTACTTCTAAAACTGTAATCAAATTCATGAAGCAATATGGGTGCTGAATCAAGTAAATCTAAATTGACATACGTTTCTAAAATCTTCATTTTAAGGGGAACAAACCGATTGCCTGTATTCATCCTAAGTTCTCTGATTGTTTTGTTGGTTTAGCGCCAAGGCAACAATTTGTTTTTTTTTTAAAACAGCCAAGTCACTGTGATTAAAGCATCCATTTCAATATCCTTTATATATCCATGTTGACTGCAGACCCTTAAAGTAAAGGCCTATATACTTTTGTCAATGACCATGCATTATATCCATTAAGCAAGGACCTAATGATCTAATACATGCAGACAATTGGCTGGGCTTGCAAAAATTGTTATTCACATCAATTGCAACTTTTCCTAAATGGTTGTAATAGATTGCTAGTGTTTTGGATGCTATGACACTTTGGATATTGAATCCATACTGCATTAAAATGTCAAAATCAATGAAAATCATTGGGTAATCAACTGTCAAAGTGAAAGCTTACTTTCCAATATGTTCCAGAAGACATTGCAACCTGATATGCATGAGAAGCACTATTATCCCCAAAACATGGATGGATTTTGAAAATGTACATAAAATCTGTGCGACTGTAATGTGTTATGTGTACTTTTTATGAACTTTCATTTAATCTGCTAGTTATAATACTTGTACTGAACTTTTCTTGGCTTACTAGGCAAAATCCTTTTCACTTGGTTTCATCCTTTCTGCAGCGTGACACCAAATGCTTGCTCACTTCTCAAAATAGCAACAGGATTTGGTTAGAGTTAAACAAATTGGACCCTTTTGGTATATATTTCTTAAAATAGACCTATCAATTAAGCTAGACCTCTTCCCTTCCCTCTTCCATTCGACTTTAAAGACTCTCTTGGCTATTTTCTAAATTTGTGATGACATCACTTTCCTGGGAGTTTCTCCTATACCCACCATCAAAGACCAACCTTCAAATACAAACACCTCTTTAAGCCTTGTTCCCACTAACATGGTGAACCATCAAATGACCTGCGGTAGACATTTTATCTTGTGAGAGCCAGAAGGGCGTTCACTCTGAATTAAAGTTTTGGAACTTACACCCTCCTGGCTCTAAACATTCAGACTTCTTTATAAGAATGAGAATTGCCCATTTAACTTGAGAAGAGGCAGTGTTACCATCTTAAGTCAGAACAAGCTCTAACTTGGCCTACTACCCTTCTTAACCATCCATGGGCTTTTCTTCACTCCATGCGAGTTTTGTGTTGGAAGATCTGTCAACTTGATACTTCCTGTTAAATTCTGTTAGCTTGCAGCATCATTCCTGACATAGATCCAAACTTAGATTCCTTCCCCTTCCCTCGAGATCGGGCCGAATCTCGACTCCTTATTCTCCTGTGAGCCTGACTCATCCACTGTAAATACTGATCCAATTATTTATTGAAATATATACTTTAGAAAAAAGAAGAAGAAATACCCCTGTGCCCTAATTTTGGCAACACTGATATAAGATTATTTTCCCTCTTTCTTAAAACTAGTTTGGTCTCTCCTTTTACTTTTCTTTAGCTAAAATCCTGAACCAAACCCTTTTCCTCCTTTGGCATCCTTGTAACCCTGAACTCTTTTCCTTCTGCAACATCCTCAGTGCAGGAGAATGAATTTTCTAGATGTGATTCTTAGATTTCTGTAACTTTCTACACCACGGTGCTGTTAGGGAATAGACAACTAGGAGTGAACCCTCCGAAAATGCCCGTAAAATGAAACATGAAATCATCTCCAAGGCTTTAGCTACAATATTACACCATCTTAAAAGTTATAACCATAAATCAGCTGATTCAGTTTGGGAAGCTGATATTATTAAGACGTGAAAGCCAGAAGTATGTAACAAATTAAAACAAAATCATGAATGACTTCTCTGACATTTCACCATGTCAGTGTGCTGCAGTTTTATGTACTATGTAAATCAGCAGTGATATTTAAGCCCTGTGGTAACCTATAGTCATAATGTAGAGAAAAGCTCTATAAACAAAAGGAACAGCACGTTTTGGACTAGTTCTAAAAATTACAAAGGTGTGGTATAGGATCCCAAAAGCGGACAGAAGAACCGCCCTTAATATGGAAACAACGGCTTTACGCAAAATCCTTTCATCCCAAACATCGGGCTGTTAATTATTTGCCTTTTCAAAACTCCCTCTATCTTGCGATTCAGTAATGAGTGCTGTCTCGCCGGGAGTGGGGGAAATTAGAGAGTAATTCTTCTAATCAATTGCATCCTGTGATGAACTTTTATAATGAAGAATGTCAGATTAGGCACATCTCCTGGACAAAATAGAACCGAACACTTCCTCGACACCTCAATACTCAAGCTCATGAGAATAAAAGTCAGGGGAAATGAATATCTTTCTTCTGTTGTTTCTTCATATTCAGTGAAAACAGTGTATACTATATTTGTATTTAGTAAGGCTATCATGTAGCATTATGCTTAGAATTGCCAATCTCTTATGTTAATGGCAAATCCCTTTTTGTTAAACTGTAAATCCCTTCAAATTAAAGCATATACAGGGCTTCTAAATGTATTATCATGATCATTATACCATTCTTAAAGCCTAGGACGATTTGTTTACCTGACTGATTACTCAAGTCAATACTTCAATGATTTTTCCAGTCAAAAAGTGTTCCTGTGCGTTGAAAAACTGCGGAGTAAAATATGTAAACTGGGAAATTCACCTTAATCCAGCCATCCAGCAACTATAATATATATTTATGACTTCATTACGATTCACCTATTCCAAAGTATTACATACAAGATAAAGTGCTTCATGGTTAACATGCACAGGTGTAGACTATGTTGGAATAAAGGGTTATACACTAAACATAATTCAAGGATTCACCTCTACTTTAGAATCAGAATGACTTTGTATTTTGTGGATAGACTTGACTGCTTGTCTCTCACCACCTGTTGTTGTGTGGAGAAGTATAGGTGAAAGACTCCATGGTGAAGGGGAGGAGGGGAGGATAGGAGAGGGGGATGAGGGATTGAGCTCTTTGTGAAGTTTAAGGGTAATGACTTGAATAATGATTTGCCAAAAGTTCTTACCAGACATTGTACCTGGCTTTAGTTGCCTTGTAGAGAGAGAGAGAGAGAGAGAGAGAGAAAGGGGGAAAGCAAATTCTAGAGGATCTATAACATTTACAATCCAAGAGGGACCAGTTGAGACTTTGGTTAGAAGTGCAGTGTCATGTGCTAACAGACGAACGGACCCCTTCACATCTGAGAATAAGATCTTGTTGATAAACTAGTGAGATGATGATACACTTTCAATCTCACTGTATAAATATTTTCAGATTTTCCAACCATCGTTATGAAATTTATCAAATCAGTTATCAAATCAACATTGTTAAATGTACTTTGGGAAACTTTTGGTAAATTGAAGTATTATTTTAGGCTCACTATGTGAAAAAACTTTTAATGATACTTTTCCAGACAAGAAACATAAATATGATTACATATTTGTGTATTTTTTTTTTATCTATTATGATTGGAAGAATAAAATACATGCTCAGTTCTGTGGTGCTGTATTCACAGTTAAATGCTTCCTGTAAGAGAAATTGCCAGTGACATACTTATCACAATGCATTATTCAGATTTTAGTTTGATCCATTCATGTAATATTAAAGTGTTCTTAATTTATTTATATTCATTATGAAATCATTTGTAAATCCTTCACTAACTATCAGTTTGATGACATTGTGTACAGTTCTAATCCTGGTTTATATGACTTAGTTAAAGCTTGGTGAAAACAATAATTGAGTGTTAATAACAATATCACATTTACAACCATTGCATACTAAAAGCCCCTGTATTTATTTCAAGGCTTGATTTTGACTAGATCGTGATGAATATTCTACATGTGTGCATATATTTTTGTAATATATGTTTCTCTTTTTCTTGTGTCAGATTCTATGCTTTTGTAAATAAAAGAACTATTATATTATATAAAATACTACCCCTCCGAAGATTTTTGTGTGTAAAAGTAACAATGAATGTGGTTGAAACTGGTTTTAAAGAGGTGTTTCTGGAAAGAGTGTAAAGGGATGGTTCAACATATATTTATTACGAGATTTGTGCTATTCATGGACTGAAAGTGAAGAAAAATACAAATATTTCTTACCTGTATTGACAGCCATGGCGAATGAAGCATCAAAAGAAAGGAAGAATAAAAGAGATAGAGGGAGAGGCGGAAAGAAAAGGGGAGAGATAGAGTGAGTGAGAGAGAGAGAAAGAGAGAGAGAGAAATGGATAGAAAGTGGAGAGAGGATATGAGGAAGTGACAGAAATATAAAATGGAGAGGAAAAAAAAAATATTACAAAATAACAAATAAACAGTATTCTTAAGGTATAGGTGCATCATAATTCTCTTACAGGATATTCATTTATTTTAGTAGAATATTTTTTTCTTTATTATAAGTTGGAAGATATGGTGACAACAGGAAATTAGCTCAGGTTAATCAAAGCTGTATTCCTGTTACACAAGTTCACCACAAGTTTCAACTTATACTCATCAATAAAATGATCATGTTTCTCATACATGAATGTAACCAATAGCCCATCTTATCAAAACTAACAAATCTAAATTTGGATTAGTCCATTTAATTCCCTGCAGAGAAGAGATACACTCAAGTGGATATGGCAATTAAAACATTGAAAAGCCATGGATAATGAATAATTGCTTTCATTGTGTGTTCCTTTGGCTAGGGTCTATAAGCTTGATCAAGGGATGAGCGACTTGTATATAATCCTGGAAGCAGATCGTTGCTGGATGATGATGGTGGTTGGTGACAGGTGGGATAGGGATAGAGGATGAGGAGGATGAGAAGGATTTGTCTTTATGAAGATCCAGCACAAGACACAAGAGATGGGAGATGATGATAGCTGTCTATGCTCCTGGCACTGTGCCAAGAAGAGAGCAAAGTTGGCTTTGTAATTTGGATAAGCTTTCAATTCTGCTATTCCTTTCCTTTTCATCATAGAAACTTTTGTTACATCTTGAATTTACAGACTTACAATATATGAGAAACAGGGGTGGTATTCTGAAGAAGAAAAAAAAGTATTTCCATCATTACTTTAGTAAAATGATTTTACTTTTCATAACACATTTTAAATCTCAACTTTTCATTTAGTGTTTGGGCAGAATTATTTTGCATATTCAGACACCCATGTTTTGTTATCAACCTATGAACAACACACTGTAAGTTTAGATTTGCTATAACAATTAAAATGTATGTTCTTAAAAATCAAAATCAAATAATAAATAGATTTTTTGATTACTACGCTCTCGATATCAATAAAACACAAGTTACATCCTCCTACACCAATATATTGAAATAATTTGAATATACTTTTCTACATCACATTTTTGAATATCTTGGTTAAATCAGCTCGTAAGTAAAGAAGTGAAATTAACCAGGGCATCAACTATAAAATGATAATTCTATTTCACTTAAAGATGTCTGGTCCTCATTACTTCTTCGGCTATCCTATTTCAAGCGATGCATCCTTTTGAGATTAGGGTGTCTTTTAAACTTGGATGGGAAACTGTAAAATTAAGACAAATTTATACCAATCATTCAATTTCTTGTCTGCTATGTCAGGTATAATTTGAAACATTTGTTCCAGAGTCTGTTAGAAATTAAAAAGGATGTTTGGACAGGTGAAGTAAAACAAGAATGAGACATTTTATCAGGTCACTGTAGGCTACCTTGTAGAAAGCAGTATGTAGTGTGACCATATACTTATAATAGTCAAGAAATATCTCCTTTTGTTTTCTCTGTCTTGATCTTACTCAATATTGTTTATCTGCTATATCACTCTCATTATCTCTCTCTCCATAGTTCCAATTTTTCTCCTTGGCTATTTACATCTTGTTTTGAACTTCAATTTTGTCTTGATCTTACTCAATATTGTTTATCTGCTATCTCTCTCATTATCTCTCTCTCCATAGTTCCAATTTTCTCCTTGGCTATTTACATCTTGTTTTGAACTTCAATTTATATTAGTTTATTCTTTTAATCACTGGAAATATACCTTCAAGGTTATTTTTCAGTAAGGCATAACTGAATAACAACAACAAATTCTCAAAATTAATTAACTATACCTTCAAGTTTTCCAAATATGACAATAGAGCAAAACAAGAGGAAACAAAGGTTGCTGCTTTTTCTTAAAGTCAGTGTGAATATATTTTCAAGGTGAAAAAAGTATGGCACAAGAAGAATGAGGTGCAGCAGTAGCAGACACACATGACCAGAGTGAAAGTCATAAAGTCTAGGACTTGAGGGACATATTCCCTAGCTAGACCACAGGAGTAGCATTGAGGTAGTTATCAAAGTCTCGTTTCCTTCCATCTAGAATTAACAAATTTCCTCTGTCTTCATTGGTAAACAAAAAAAGGTCTATCCTCCTCACGCAAGCTGTATTATCAGCTTGGCATCGTTAGCTGGCTGAGGTGACAAGTCTGCAGAGTGCATGTACAGCCTTAATTTATACTTTCTTCAGATTTTAAAGTCACTGTAGGAACTTATCTAAAGCCTTTCACAGTTTTATAACCCAACTGCAATTGAGATTTCACACATGACCGTTACTTCATTAAAAAGGAAAAAATGGAAAAGTTGTAACAAATAAGATCTTCCACACCCAGATTGTGATTCATTTCAACCCTACTCTACTAAGTTTGTGAGCAATTATCAACCATTTTCAAGAGATTTTGAAATCTAATCTTTTTATTTTTTATTAATAATGTAAAGCATAATCTGTCATTGGCACATAAATGGAATAAACTTTATATGAATTCACCAGAATCTGTTTAAAGACATTGGTGAAAAAGGCTCGTCCCTAATGCCTGATAACCACAGCTATGAAATGTGCCTATACCTATAACAATATTTAAGGAGTCCCATCTCACTGATTTGGCAACCATAAAATTGGAGCTGGGGGCTCATGAACATAAATCAGTAATATAGAACTGGCAACACAGTAATCCAATACATGTTCCACCTACATTTCAAAAGATTGATTTGGGAATTGGTTTATAATGTTATTTCATATTAACAGTCATAGGATTGGACTTTGAATTTTATGTTCAATCTAAAATGTAACTGTCACTGCCTGTTTTAGCCTTCTCAGATTGTGTTTGAGAATCTTGCACAGACTAAGCACCATTCACCAAGAATGGCAAACTGTTGCTCTGGGGTTTAGAAGTCAGCCATTTTAAGAATGACCACACCTAAACAGACATACTGTCAAACACAACCCCCTCTTGCCCATCCCATCCAATTTCCTCTCCCCTCATCACTTCTTCATTGATGGTGTCAAGAAGTCTACTGTCAACTCTTAAAAGCAACTGGTCTCTCTCACTCTCTCTCCTTTACTCTGTCTTTCTATGACTGTATGTTTCTCTCTTTTATTCTTTCTTTATGCCTCTTTCACTGTCTCTCTTTTCTCTTTCTTTATCTCTGACTTGTACACACTATCTCTCCATTTGTATCTGTATTACTCTCTCTTTCTCTCTCTCTCTCTCTCTCTCTCCATAACCCATTGCAGACAAGCAATCAGCACAACAAAACTCAAATTCATACCCCTCTAACAAACACTTTAAATAAAATTTGACAGCAATCAAATGAGTTTATATATCTGTTGAAAGTGCTAAACGATTGTACAAATGTAATTACGCGTGTATAAATGATTTTGCGATTTCAATGTGCATTATAGGGCAAAAGAGAACTGAAAAGATACATAAAACATGAGGGAGTTAGAATATTAAAAAAACAGATAAAGATATATATATATATATATATATACAGAGAGAGGGAGATACACAAGAGAGGGAGAGAGAAAGAGAGAGAGAAAGAGAGAGAGAGAGAGAGAGAACATTAAATTGAAAAGAAAGGAAGATTTTATTTTAATCTACTAGACTGTTCCTACAGAGAGTGACAGTTGGGGTGTATAGGGAGCAATTACATAGGGGAGCAATGACCAGAACACTTGAGTAAACTTGAACTCAAATCATGCCCCCCTCCCCCATCTACCTTTGCACAAAAACTTGAATAATGCAGCCAAAACATTTTAGTCATACATTTGTAGCAATTTCCAACAGAACTGGAACAAATTTCAAAGAGCGGATATCATCCCACTTCAAGATAATTGAATGGCAAATGGCCAGAACACAGCGTCTGGCTGGGAGGGACAAGCAATGATTGTTCCGTAGAGGAAATATTTCACATGGCATTTTCACTAACATTTTATAAGAGGCAGTATGGTTTGAGGGTTAATGGTGAATTCCGTAAAAATTAACTCCCAAATTGTTTTAAGAGATCGGATTACTCAAGCTTTGTTGTCAAGGGCCCAATATCTCCACTTTACAAATTAAGATTAATAGAAACAATGATACCTTATCATCTTCTGAGAGCAAGACAGACATTAAAACGCAGGACACAATAGCTGAGTAGCTCTAAAGTACTACCAGTAATGTATATAATTTCCTCCCTGTATACTAGAAGCACCTATCCAGTAAGAAAAGTGTTTAAAAATTATGATTATAATGATATCCAAATTGACCAACATGAATGGTTTGAGTCAAGTTCTTTTAAATTTTATTTTACTCATGTCAAGTAATCCAGTCCCTCTTAAAAGGAACTGCTTTCACATAGTTATGGATGGGATCATTGGTCAAACCAATCATTGTTTACATTAAATAGTTGAGCCCTTGATATTCCAATAAAAAACAAATGTACACATTTAGTATCAAGTGCACTAGTAGTATTTGAATATCAATTAAAATATATCATCTATACAGCACCAGAAGGGCATTTAACTTGATGTTAAACTACACAAGATAACACATTTAAAATCAAAGACACTTATACTCTAGAACATCAATTATCTGTTGAGAGCTAGAAGGGCGTTAATTATATATTTTAGTTTACGCATTAACACCATTCTGGCTCCAAACAGACAATAATAACCCAACTGCCATTTTATATCTCAAGTAAGAGGATCTACGTCAGGGTGGTATTCATCACAGGAAGATTGAGGATGTAGTAAAGTGGTAAAGTGACATTAATGGTCATGTTATGAAATATATCAAATCTGAATAACATCCTAACAGGAAGGATAGGAAAAAGTGTTTAACATCCAGGTGGAAATGATATATGGGGCTAAATCACTGATTTGTATTTTTCTCCTTTTCCTTTTCCTTTGCAGCACATTCTATGATGGATCATATAAGGGAGTGATTAGTTGTGCCACACATGCTCTGGTGAATTTCATAAGTCAACCAAATTCCTATTTTCAACCTTGAAGCCAACATTATGCTCATCCTAACCATTACCTAAAATAATAATAACTTTAATCTGCCCCTGTATGGAGCATATAATATTGTGATGTGACATATATATGTATATGCACTTCCAAAAGAGTTTGGACACCATTACCCAGGTTTAAGCTCCAGCATGCAACTGTAGTATTAAGAGCATTCAATATTCAAAATGTTAGCATCAATTTGTATGCCTGAAGCCAGGAGGGCATTAGAGCAAAAAGGACATATTATTATTATTATAATTATTGTGTTCGTCTATGGGAACTAAAAAATTATTCCACAAGATTACCTAATACTCTCTTTGTAGACTGCTCAATTTAGCCTGTTGACACTTTACATAGAGAAGAGTTCGGGCTGTGTTTATGTCTGGCTATATACACCTATGTTGCTGGTGAGTCTCCCAAAGGGGGTGATCATATGATACCGTCAACTTGACGGACCGACGGACGCAGGGCGTATCATGTAATGATCTGTTTGTCAAGGGATGTAAGCGCATCGTGTCGAGACTCAGGTGAAAGGATGGCTTCTAAAGGTATTAAAGTACTTTGGTGTGGCTAGCCGTAGCAGATAATCGGGTCATTGTGGACGGTTTGGTTACTGTTGCCAATTCGAAGGGTGTCTTGTGTTGTAGGTGTCATGTGAGAGGAAGAGACTTCTTTTTAAATGTCATCAGCCGTTTGTGTAAAGAGCAACAAGATTTTCATTGACAGGGTTACTTCAGTCCAGAAATGGACCAGAAACGTTAACACGGGTCAAACTTTTCTGTGTGAATATATTTTTTACCTGCAAATAAAATAGAGCACATCATGTACGATACATTGCAGATTATGAAATATTTGTTAATACTTTTATTTATTATAATTATAACGATTTTGATAAATGTCTATAATTAACCAAAAAAAGAGAATATTGTAAAAATTCTGCAAAAGAACTTTTTATAAATAAACGACGAAAACTAAAAGAATGCAGCCAGGTATGACTAATCACTGTTCCTCTTTCCTTCACTTAGTTATGAAGTTTAATCAAGAGGAAAAATAAATAAAATTGTGTAAAAAAATGTGCAAAAAACTAGTGACATATTATAGGTGAGAGTAGGATGATCATGGGTTTTAACTCACTATATTTTAAAACACATTATCTAGACATGAGCTACATTCAAGTCTCTTGAGATTTACCCCTCTCCTTGATATGTTTATCGATGGTACGAAGAGGAAGAGGAGGATTGGGGCAAAAAACATGTCTCACCTGCCAAAATGTCACCAAAACCTTAGTGAATTCAACTATCTGATCCATCTTAATAACAAGCATACTTCTGCAGCATAATCTATTGTTCTGTTTTGTATGTTATTGCATGAGCACTGTTATCTAGATTACATCAACACAGTGACAAAGCAAATGAAGTCTCACATGGCATGAACTTTAATGTTGTTATCTTCTTTTGAAAGGTTAATATTCATGTTTTTCCCCAGTTGCACATATCTTGGTGAGTTTTGTATTCTACTTCTGGACGATGCCTTGACATATTATAATGTGGAATATATTGGCAAAGCAAAGGTGCAATTTTAAGGGGGTAGGAGTAAAGACAGATAAGATATAAAGATAGTAATATTAATTCTCTTCACTGACTAAATCCTGTGCAAATATCAAAAGAACCATCACAAAAAGTGAGATAAAAGAATGCATTACCAAATAATTCTAGCACAATGATCGTTCCACAAGTTACAGAAATCTTTCCATATCTAATTAAGAATGTTCCACACCTCATAAAGGTCTTTCAACATGTTATACTGGGTTTCTTATCACAACTGATGAAGATCTTACAACTGTTTAAAGGTATTTCAACATCTTACAAATATCTATGTATATTCTTTTAAGCTTATAACACATAATTAGAATCTCTTCACACACCTTGCGAAGATCTTTCCACATCTTATAAAGATCTTCACAAATATGAACATCTGCCCATATCTGATGAAGAGTTCCCACACCTTATGTAGATCTCCCCACATCTTATGAAGATCTCCCCACATCTTGTGAAGATCTCCCCACATCTTATGTAGATCTCCCCACATCTTATGAAGATCTCCCCACATCTTATGAAGATCTCCCCACATCTTATGAAGATCTCCCCACATCTTATGAAGATCTCCCCACATCTTATGAAGATCTCCTCACATCTTATGAAGATCTCCCCACATCTTATAAAGATCTCCCCACATCTTATGAAGATCTCCCTACATCTTATGAAGATCTCCCCACATCTTATAAAGACCTACCACATGCTATAGACCTATTCTCACATCTTGAGAAGATATCCCACATCTTATGAAGATCTTTCCATATCTTACAAAGATCTTTCCACTTTTCATAAATCATCAGTGTCTCTAATAACACAATACTATTTCAAAGTGTCAACATCTAAATTGCAGTCTGGTAGGCCCTCCCAATGTTCTCAACTGTTAATATTGTTATGACAATCATAACCAACGATGAGCCATCCTGACACCATCCAAAGAATCTCTCTCTCTCTTGCTAGATTACCAATGGCAAGCATTCCAAGGAGCAGCCAGGGGCAGCATCAGGAGCATCACAATGTGATGGACATGTGCGCTATATAAGAAGCCACCTTTATCATTATTATTATTATAAAGGCGAGAGTGTTGCATATGAGGAAGAAGGGGCTGATAAGACCGGCAGCCATGTTACCTAAGTAAATTTTTAGCTTGGATAAACAGGCTTGAAACATTTTACCCCTTCTCCAACAGCAAACTACAGAATATTGGGTAAATATAAATGTCCTTGCACGAGGGTAATTATGTTTCTGACAAACTTTGGTCACTTTTCTGCCCAGCTCATGCAATATATTTCCCAATTCAGGCACTATCACTGCGTGGTTTCTACCCTTCTAAAGATAAGAGAATGGCAAAATGGAGGGGAGCTAGTATAGAGAGTGACCTGTATAATCTATCTAATATTTTCATGTGCAGGTACTCTCTGCTGGACAAGCAGCTCAGGCACATCTTTTCTACATCCATCAAATTTCTCTTACTTTCCAATGTTTTGCAAATGGTCAGCTTTTAGGAGTTTGAGGGGATAACAAGGTAGGGGAAGTGGCAAGTATTATTTACAGCTGAAATTAAGAGTGACCAATATGCCAAACATTTCATCTGAATGTACTCCTATCTAACTTAAAGCAGCCCAGATACATGAGATCTGTCTTGATGGCATCTCTTTACATCCAGCTGGGTTGCCAATGGCAAACATCCAGAGGAGTGGGCGTAAAAGGATGAAACTGTGGCTTGGCACGCGACTCCCTCGACCTAGGGTCCTATGAACCCTGCGGCTACAGGTAGGTGGTGTAGCCAGTAGAATTCATGGAGGAGAAAAGGGGTTAGGAGAAGGTGACAACTTTTCACTGGGGAGTTAATGTTGGAGTACTTTTCTATAAAGGACCACTGAAATTCCTGTGTCTGTTTTGATCAATACTTTTGATTAATTACAAGATTGTTATTGATTGGAGAAAATTACTCTTTTTTCTTCTTCATTGAAACATACATGCATGATCTGAGCAAAGAATAGACCAACTTTCAAGTTTACTTTGTTCACTGATGACTCATTATTCAGTAATGAATTGACACAATAGAAATATATCAATGGCAATAAAACTTAGTACTGATGATTTTAGATAATTAATTAATTAATGTTGAGGGGACCTTGACAACTGACTCTATCTCCTCTCCAACATTATACACCTATCAATCATCAGCTCCAAACCTGATCACGCTGGGGGCGACGAGTCCTTCCTTTCTTCCCTCACATTAAGGTGGGGACATCGCCTTATCTCCTCCATCTAGACTAATTCAAACACGTCTGACTTACCGGAAACTGTTAGCATATTGTAATAGGATTCTGAACTTGGCTCAGAGTGGTAAAAGACTTTAACATTGTCTCGATCATAGAACCAACGGCCTTGGCATATCTTGTCATCATTATTGGATATGACACTTGATACAAAACTTAGTTTAACGAAAAAGCTGAGCTTAATGTAAATGGTATGGTGTGTGTTCTAAGGATAAGGGCAAATATTTTAAATAATCAACAATCTAATGTGACTTCAATAGCACTATCAAAGTGAGTAAACATTACGATGGTGTATATCATAATCTAGCCATGTTTCTTTAGACATGCAACATGGTATTGATATCTGGAAAGTCCTTGCGATCGTGTTATGTACACTTTTTAATATTCACTCCACCCAGAATAAAGGCCATTACTAGTAGAAATAAAGGCAATGACAGGAGACCGTCATAAAGCTCAATTTACCCACTTTGCTTCAGGTTTTATTTCGACATAAGGGTTAGGACTAGTGTTATAACTGCATTTCATGTAAGATCTACAGTTAGGGTAAGCTAGGTAAGGTATATTGTTTGGAATAGGGAGGTAATTAGGTGTCATAGAATAGATCAAGTTTAAGGTAGTTAAGCGAAATGTAGTGTCATAAAAAGAATTCACATATCTCAATCAAGATAGTACATGTATCTAGTAGCTCCTTGATCCTATTAATGTGGTTCCAATTTATTGTGATAAAATTATGATTTTCAATAATTCAGGGATGCCAGTTTGAATTCATCAGAGGGCCTGAAAATCACATTGAATGAGCTATTTTGTACACAAAAAAAGCCTAAACTATGGCCTAAACTAAATAACTTGCCAGGGCCTAAATTCAGGCATTGGCCTGAAAATTGGCATCCCTGAATAGTTATGGATTTTGTTTGCATCTTTTAGTGCTACTGCATTACACTAAGCTAACTAAATACTGATGATTATTTTGAAACAATCTACCCAACGTGTAAATTGTGAGTGGGAGGGTTGGGATTTCATAACCAAATGACAACTTGACAAGTCTACTGTGATTTATGACGCAACCTGACACTACTTGCTCCATTTTTCATGACCTATATAAAACTGTTTATTGGGATCTGGTCCAGACCATACAACTGTTCCTTATTCTCATGAAATGTATGAATGGATTGGTTCTCAATGAAACTAGACTTATCTAGGTGAGCGAATCAGGTCAACCATGAAAAACTAGATCTCAATCAAAAGAAGATGAGTTGAGTTTCTATAGCAACGACTTCAAACTCAGACCATGGCCTCAATAGAAGGTGTGAATACATCATAACTCTTTCCGTCCCTGCTCTTACCCTAATGCTACCCTACTTCCATCCTAGTGCCACCCTACTCACATCCCCTCCCTAAATAATGGCGTAGTACATGAGGCACCTGATTTTTTTTCCCCTTCTTGTCATAGATTTGTTTCCTATTCAGATTTTTGCCCCTGCCCCTACAAGACAAAGAATATTTATGAGAGAAATGTTAAACATATGTATGTGAGCAGACAAGTCAGGATTAATTAACAACATTACATTATTTGATAGTAGGTGTAACTCGGGGTTTAAGTTGGCTCAATTTTGCCCAGTTCTACAAAGTTAGAAATAAAGAAGCCAAATTAATAATTTTGATCAAGTGAGTTTGTTCAAATTATCCAAGTGGCAACCATGCATTTTTATTTCAGATTCATAAAGTCAGTATGTTTTTTTAGAAGTCTTTGTTAAAATGTAATAACAGTAAAAATGGCAAAAAATGCATCTAGAAATAGAAACCCAAACGTCTTAACATCAAAACAGCTTGTAATAAAATAAATCTTGTTAGTTATTCCTTAGAGTACTCAGGTTTCTTCCCCAATGTTAACCTTCACCAACACCTTGCCTTGCCCCTAAGCGATATCACATCAAAGAGAAAAATAGACCATACAGAGAGAGAGAGCGAAATACCAAGAAACTTTCTAAAAGGGTACTCAACAACAGAAAACAGAGAGGTACTGGAGAGGTAAAAGAAAAGGCAATTGACCCCTGTGGCACGTGGAGTTTGCCCCTATGTGTCAAAAGTTAACAAACCTTCTGTGAAATGGAACAATTCAATTATATTTGCGGTCACAATAATTGCTCCAAAAGATCAACTTTCGGAGTAAATACGTATTATTTCTCAGAAGCTTAGATGATCCAAAAAACAGGGCTGGAAACATAATTGGAATATTGAGAACTGGTGATGCTGATTGTAAACCGGCTTAGTGGTGTTTCCGTTGGATTTGAAAGGAGTTATTTTCTGCAGGAAATTTGTTAAAATTAGTCTTCACGGGTGAAGGGATATTCCTAGAAACTCTGTAATCCTCAGAGAGACATCTATTTTGTCTCCGGTAGTGATGTCAATATGAATAGAACCATGGTGCAATGGTATGATTTACTAATTTACAAATGCTCTGTACCTTTGAATTGACACAATTTATGTTGAGATAATTTGTGCTGGCAGTTCATAATCTAAGAGTCCTGTTTCTTTCCCTTTTCATTACCAGGATGATTTTGTCAATAAGGGACGACCCTAAATGTGTTTCCTACCACATGAAGGAATATTTTTAAGGGGAAAACTGGACTTAACTTAACTTAAAGTGCAACCCGATCTTTGTAATATTTTTTTTTGTATGAAAGCATGAAAATAAGAGAAACAGTATGGCGAGGGTTTGAAATAATCAACCTAATAATAAGAAAGTTAAGAACATTTGAAATATGACACCACTAAATCTATGAGAATCTCAAATCGACAGTTTGGTCATTGTGATGTATTCATGGACAACTCTCACATTTGTCAAGTACAAATATATTGTAAATTTCTGTTAATTACTTCTAAGCACCTTCTCCCTTGGGGCACATCTCAAAATATATTGTGGTTAGCATATATTATTAAAGGTTCTCTCAAAAGAAGAAGAAAAAATCCCTCCTGAGTCATACATCTTGAAAATGAGAATTTAGTCATTTTGAGTGTTGGAACAAATAGGAAAGTTTCTGCCGCTTGGCCAAAGTAACAGTGCGATTCAGCAATTTTGAAGTGCCCGTACGTATAATGATGACAACCTTTAACGATTCGTAACTATTCATTTTTTATCCGATTTCTTCTCAAACTTTCACAAATCTGATTATCTGATTTTTTGTTTGCTTTCTTTTAATTTATTTATGATATCCCTTTAAATGTACCTGATTACAATTTTCCATTTATGTTAAGCATCAGTGAAATTTCATATCCCAATGAATATCACATGCTAAGAGCTGCAATAAATGAACGTGCCCCAATGTTCTAGAAAAAAACCATTTGGGCATGCAAGAGAAGAAATGAGTCAAATTTGAAAAATCAAAAACATTGCTAAATGTCTTAAAATCATTACCTTCTTAGCTTTGGCAAGAAACCGAAAAGCAAATCATTAAGCCATGTTTGGGCAAGGACACATAATTGCATCCTGAACTGCTTCCCCAAAATGAGCCTGCCCTCTGGAGGTTGTCTATAGCAATCTATTACCCCTCTTCACAGTTTCATCTTGTGTCAATATGGGGTAGTTTGACACATCTTATAATAGTCAACCATCGTCTTGAATCATAGCATTCTTCCTGCTGGTGGATGCGTCATACATTACAATCTTGGCTCTGACATTCATGTTGAAACAGTCTAGCCAATATCAATGTTGTGATAAATCATATCATCAGAGATGTGTTCACACTGGATTACAAACCTAGGTTATAAACCTCAAACCCAGGTTATCAACCTCAAACTTGCCAACAGTCAGGAGACCTTTGGTTTGATGTAAACTTTTCTTTCATTTAATTTTTACATTTT
>BEXV01000128.1:134211-165868 GCA_003118195.1 Hemicentrotus pulcherrimus
AATTGGGTCCATACTGTCTAAAAACTCCTTGTGGACTCTCCCCAAATAACAACAGACCAATCTGATGAAACCTTCTCAACCTTTTTGATAATAATGACAATGTAAAGGTTATTCATCAGACTTGAAAAATGTTGACTAATTCTTCTACTCACTACCTACTATGGATTGAATTACTAGGTCATCGACACAATAATATTGTTGGCATGAAGCGCTCTTTGATTTCTACAGACACAATTTGTCTGCTAAGATTCAGAACAGTGTGGTGCATATTGTGTGATGCTGAGAGCCAGAAAGACATGAAGTCATAGAGTTCATCTTAGTGTTAAAGCCCCTCTGGCTCTCAAAGACATTTGACATGAAGTTGGCACCTTTCTGGCTCTCCCCAGACAAGGTATAACTTCTCAATATTGAATAGACCATTTGTCTTGGATCATATACAATACTTTCCAAACAACTTGTTTCTCTTGTTAAAGGCCTTCCTAACATGGCTACTTCTTACAATTAACATTATTCATGAACAACATAGATTCATTAGTGGTTGTCCCTTTTAGGCTAAAAACCCATGGTCAATAGACAATGGATGCAATTTGAGATGTGAATGGGTCTCCTTCGACATAACATTTTTTGATACAGGACCAATGATTAAGGTAGCAACTGAAAACAGTCATTATTGATGGTCATTTTATGATACCTTTCAATTTTGGATACAATGAATGAATCAAATACTAGTGCTTACTGCACAAGACACATTAGCATATGATGTGCCTACTTCATACACATAGTTTAAAGTCAGTCTCTAAAACAAGCTAAAAAATTGGGAAAGGCAAGAGTCTGGAAGCCAACAAATTGAGACTCCCCTGGTCTCATCTATTAATTATTCAATTAGTCCATATCTCTCTTTGTCTTCCTATTCTAAGAAAGTCCCTTGATGCCTGTATCTAAACTGTCATGATTCTCTGTAAACCAATTGACTTTGTCCTTGAGTTGGTGAGGTAAGTGTTATTCATCATCACCAAACTCTGTCCCCTTGGATTTCTTAGACAAGAACAAAGAATAAGAAAGGGGAATAAAGACAGAGTTTGAGGAAAAGGAAGGGAGCAAAGGTGGAGACAGACAGACAGAGATACAGAGATAAAGAACAAGCAAGTGACAGAGACAGGAGAAACAGACTAAAAAGTAGACTTTGAAAGGAACAGAAAGTAAAATCAGACTATGTTACAACATAGAGACATATCAAAATGGAATGAGACAATGAAAAAAGACAAAGAAAAGTGAAATGAACTCCACGTAAGTTTGAGAAAGAGAGAGATCAAGAGGAAGAGGCTAGGGGAGGGAGATAGTTAGATGCAGCAAGAGAGGAAGAGAAGGGGAAAGTGTTTATTTTTATTTTGTTTAAGTTTTACAAAATGACTCTAGTTTTTCCTCATCTAAAACTTTTTTTTTTAGAAGGGGTTTCATACTAAAGAAAAAGTTTTGGCCACAGCATATATGTAGTTTTGTCATTCTTCTCTTACAAAAATGTATGAACATTTACACAGACTCAATGAACACTAAACCCAAGATACCACAAGTTTGACTGTATTGAAAAGGTGTGTTATGTAATTAGAAAAAGAATCATATCCAGCAGGTTAGTAAAAGAAACGTTGTGTTTTACATGTGTGAACATACATGAGAAGACATATGAGTAGGATATATAGCTTGGCTGTTATAACTACCTAATTATCTCGTTAACCACACACATGGGAGCTCCAAGGGAGTAATTTCATCAAGCATTTTACCCTTAGCTTACCCCTCCCCCTCGCTCTCCCTCTCTCATTCTGTATGTATATATGTATGTCTGTCTGTCTCTTTTTATTTCTCTTTCTAACTGTTATAACTTCAATTGTCTCTTTATTATACCCTTGCCAATTCCAAATCACCCATTTCAAACCTGCAAAGCCACACAAGTTCAGTTACATGTAGGTGCATTAATTATTCCCTCATGTGTGTCTCTCTAAGAGGTAAAGAATGTGATATGAAACATCTTGTGGATCAAGTCATCTCAGACCCAAACAGCTGAATCCAAAAAAAAAAAAATTCAAGCTAATATTGTTGAAATATACGTGAAAATGAAACAATAAGACTGACAACATTGAGGAAGTAGGGGAGGGAATCTGTAATAAGGGTAGACAAAAGGGACAAATGTGCCACCAAAGAATATAGTCCCATGGATTAATAGCAAGTTATCCAATCAATCAGAAATGTACAAAGTCCTATGTCTTTATTATATACTTGAGATTGATATCAAGGTTCAGTTAATTTCAATTGATCACAAATTTTTCACATTTTCCAAAAATTAGCATGTTATGTAAGAATATGATCTTCAAAACATTTGTCAATATCAAAGAACCTTTCAAACTAAAATGTTGTCAATGTCATTCAAATCAATTTCAATAATCTAAAAGCCTTACGCTCTTGCAAAATCACGTAAGTTTCCAAGTTTCTAGTTGAGTTGTTTATCTGTATTTACAGTATCCATTCACAAGAAATGTGTTTGATTTCTTTTCTCTTACAACTGTTCCTATAGCACTTGATCAATTATCTGATAAAATTGATCAAAATAAGGATGTGTTCTATTTTTTGTTGCAGAAATATAGATATTGGAAAAAGAGTGGAAATTTCTAATAGGGAGTATCCGCATTCATTATATATTGATCAGATAATTATCAAATCATGAAAAGGCAAATAATACTGAAATAGTTCCAAATTGGCTCAAAATCAAATGATGCAAATTGAATGCATCCTAGTGATGTTGGTCAGTTTTTAGTTTCCTTCTAAGATTAAATCTGTTTTTCAACATGTACTGGCTACACTCGCTTCCCGTCTCATTGAAGCAATGATATAGTTATTACACTTGATAAGATGACATTGTAAGGATTAAAGGATTATTAGATCCCTTAGACAAACAAATGTTATCAAATAAATGGACTTATGGACACAGATTTGAATCTTATTGTTGTGAGTAAGTAAAACCCTTTTGTGAACTTTACAATGAACTGCATTTAGAATGTAACATTCACACTCCCTAAAACAGATTTAAATCCTGTTCTAAATGAGCTGCCAAACAGTACCAAATTAGATTTAAAAGAAAATTAATGTAATCAGAACTTCCCAGAAACATCCCATCTTACTCTGTATATACTATGAAAACACGAGGCCAAAAGAAAAAGTCAAATATTTGTTATGAGAGGGATGTAATGCACTGGCCACTAGTCTCTTGTGACTCAGCTCTTTTCAGAGAAAGTATTTCACGGAGGAACCAAGGGGGTGATGTTTCACACCTAGACGGGTGACGCGGTTCCCGTGTCACTGACGTTTGAAAGTGCTGAATCAAAGTGAAGCAATGGAAAGCTGACAAGAGAGTGAAAGAGCTGATGATTACGCACTCTCTCAACACATGGCAACAAAACAATTCCAGTTAAGATGTGTAGTATGAAAGGTACAGTACAGAGTTTGTTTGCCTTTGTGGAGCTGTATTGTGAAAGAAGGGTGGTAGAAGGAGGAGGGTGCTTGTTTATCTTCATTTTCTAGAATATTATTTTTTCATTACAGCATAATTGTGATTCACTTTCTTGGGGAACAAAGATTTAGCACTGAGAATGCGACTTGAAGAAGAGTAAAAATTTACAAAGTGTAAATAAAAAAAAAAATAAAAAAAACATTTCTGAACAAAAAACATGCAGATGTTAATCTGACAATACAATTTTTGAAATTAGGGTGGTATGAACTATACCATAGACTCTGATTATTTTCTGTACTCTTATAACCTTCAAAGAAATGAATGACCTTCATGTTCATGCACTATTTGCTCCCCCTTTCTATTTGAAAACAAAGCAGATTCACTTTTCCTCTCTTCTCAGAAACTTTGCTTCCAAATTTGCTTCCAGGCTCCAACTATTTTTCCCTCGCTACTCTCCCTCACTTCTGCCCTCTCACTGCTGCTGGATCAAATGAGTGTGACACTCGTTCTAGGTTTTCTACGAAAGTAAGCAAGTTTGTTTGAGTCACGGTCACGATTGTGGCAAGAGTTTTGTAAGGGGATTAGTTCCAGGATATGGGATTATTTGACCTGGTGAGCTTGGAGATTCACCTCAGAGGATTACCCCACTCACACCAGTATTATTCATTAAAGACGTTTGCAAAGACTTTCAAGAAATCAACGTCAGGGTAATTTCAATACCTGATTTTACTGCTTATAGAAATCATGTTTGAATTACGCTATATGTCATTGGGCCGTATGCATAAAAAGTAGCAATTGCTTGCAAGCAATTGCTTCAAGCACAAGCAATTGCTCGTCAAGCAAAAGATCAAGCTCAAGCAATTGCTTAAATCCGTATGCATAACATTTTGCTTGTGCTCAAACCTTTTGCTTGCCTCCAGCAAGCAATTGCTTACGATCTCAACAATAGCGACGTCACGCCGGTGCGAACATCATTCATGGGAGAACACTTCCCCCACTGTTGTTTGGTAACCTTGAGACACCAAGTAGTGGAGCGTGGCTTCCATACTCTCCACCGTTGTCAGACATCCTCCCCGTTTTTCATCATGTTCAGGTATGAACCTGTGTGCTAACCACTCAACGTTCTCTTTGTCGAAATGGAACAGTTTCCGATAGGTCTCGGGAGCAATTTCTTCTCGATTTATTCTACTCCTGTACAACTTTGATCTTTCTCTAACTAGCATAAACATGATGCTTAAAGGTAAAGGCCAGTATTGGAAACGCCCCAATTTCAAAAAAAAAAAAATTAAATGGAAGCTCTCATTACCAATCATGTGAAAGAATATGTTTTGACTAATACATGATGATAAAAAATTTGCCGGGAAACCGCCTTCTAATTCATATATTTGGTAAATTGGTTTCTCTCATGGTCTGTGAGAGATACAGGGTAGTCCCATATACATCTTTCTGTGTATAGTGCTTGTAACTTAAAGAAGAATGGGCCAAATTTCTTATCATTTTGATGATTCCAGAACCTTGCAGATGCTTGATGCTAGATGATCAACCTTTTCTGATTGATTCCACAATGTTTCTTTCACAATGCAATCGCATGACCATTACTGGTCTTTACCTTTAACCGCGAACGTCCCGATTAAGCAAGAGCTCAAGCTGCTATGACGGAGCTTGAAAAAACGTAAGCAATTGCTTATAAGAACAAGCAAAAGGTTTGTTTTATGAATACGTTTTTAAGCAATTGCTTGATCTTTAAGCAATTGCTTGCGGAAATCAAGCAATTGCTTGTGCTTGCAAGCAAAAGCATTTGCTTGCAAGCAATTGCTTATGTTTATGCATACGGATTCAAGTAAAAGGCTAGCACAAGCAATTGCTATTTTTTATGCATACGGCCCATTGTCTTGGTTGCTTTGCTTTGGGTTGATTCTTTGAAAGTCTGTGTGATGGGCCACTGCCATAATGAAGATATTTCATGATCGTGAAGTATCTCTGCTACCAATATGTAATGTTATCTATGTAACTTTAGCCTTGAATTTTGTTTTCCTTACTTCCTTGCCAAGAAGAGAGTACATTTTGGCTGAGGTCATCAAGAGAAGTGAATGTAAGCACTCATTGTGCTCATTTTAGTGCACAGTAAAGTTCAATTGTTAAGGCAATGGTCTAAATTTTAACCTTCTCATATCTCTTTTGTCTCTAAAGAACAAAAAAAAAAAACTCTTAAGATGAAATCATCACAAAACAACTACAGTTAACTCTGCATAAGTCGTATCGATTGGGACCCCATAAAAATACTTTGACTGCACAGAATTTGATGAAATTAGATACATTTTTAATTCTTTGTGTGTGGATAGTTTGGTCTAAAAAAAATTGGTTCAACTTGATTCAACTTATGCAGAATTAAGTGTAAATTACATTGTCAAGTGTCATCTATTACAAGAAATACATACTTTTACTTGCATATTTCAGCTTCCTTTCCACCGGTTGCCCTAGTACTCTATTTGAGCATACAAAAGAGAATTCCTTTCATTTCAGAACAATCTCCATTACCCTTATCCCTCTCATAAAATCATTTACCAGACATATTCCTGATCAACCTGACTTTGTTCCAATTCATCTTATGGGCACCTATCCTTCATTAGATCAAATATTTTGGTAAAAACCAATATATTAACAGATGGAAATGGAATGAAAGGTGGATGAATTGCTTGATGCGAAAGGGGTACCAGCTTGTCAATATAATCAATAATTGATTGTATTGTGGAACCTGTTTACATTATGTTACACTTGCAGCTTGAACAGGACCCTTGCCAATTGAAGATGGAAATAACTTTTGGTTTAATCAACAAATGTGAAAGGGGTGACAGCTTTTCCACACCATCAGTAAGTAATTGTGTTTAGAAGCTTGTTTACATTATGTTACACTTGTAGCATGCTCTTAGCATGGACAGGGTTTCATCATGCAATATAGTATTTGGTTAACCTCCAGGATCAAAATCAAATTTCAGGTGCCAAAAAATTGGTTGCTTCCACTCACCCTAGGGGTAAGTGAACAAGATTATTTTCAAGAGCCTGTGCTTGGTTAAGACCTCAGAAAGCACATCTGAATACTTTCAATGTGACAAGATGGTTAGAGTTACAAAATAATGCCCAGCTCAAACCTCTTAGCTATTCTAAATTGTTTACAACTTACATGTCAAATGTATACAAGATTTTTGGTTTGATATCCAGTCAATAGATGATGAGATCCAAGAAAGAAGGGCATTAAATCAAATACTTTAACACTGTGTTAATCTCCTACTGGCAATGAACATATGATGCAGGCTAGGCTGTCAATTCAGTTCCTCTGTTTGGGGTTTATCATGAGGTCCGTATCTCTTTTGCATCAAACTTTAAAGAGGGTGAATGGACATCCAGCAGTTCCTTACAACTCCTCCAGACAACCTTAATTTCAAACAATTTTTATTTTTGAATTAAATTCCAAGAGTGAAATTTGACTTTAAATGCTTTCTTAAATAGATGTTAGCTACAAAATAGAGGTAACTTCTTTGCTTATACTGGAAGAAAAATGAACATCTTCTTCTTATGTCAAAACATATTTTTCAGTACTGCTGTCCATAGCATTGGAGGGGTTAAGGGTAGGCTTATCTTATACAGATGTGGACTTAGTACATCAGAGGTTTAACATTCATTAATTGGAAACTTGCAAGATTTATATTTTAAACAGATGTTAGGGCAATATAACCTGCACGGTACATGCGGTTTGTATAAAGGAAAGCTGAAATTATGAAAAGAGATAAAACACCTGCATGTAGACGTCCACAAGGGGGACTAAATTACCAGACAGCACCTGGCTTTGACCTAGCCCTAACTAAGGATGGTCTGGAGGTGATTTATTCATTGAAAACACCTCTCCAACTCCCATGCCATCAGAAATAAATATGGTTTATAGCCTGGATTGATTACACATCAACCAATCCCTTGACAGTCTTACCACTGTGCAGGGACGAGGTGAGAATAACAACCACATTTCCAGTTCGTGACAAAGACTTTGGCAGCAGACAACGGAGAGGTTAAAATTAAAGTTTACTCATGAGCCATTCATCCATGATCCTAGTCCCATTCATGACTAAGTTTGTAATGTAGTGTAGATGTTTTGGTCAATCATCTTTTCATGGTAGGCAGTCTCTACGGTTTGGCTCTCATTTACCCCTTAATATCCCTGGAGCAAGATCAAATTAATTAGGCACAGCTTAATCACCAAGAGTGACAAATAATTCTCTAATGGACTGAGAATGTTTTCATTTAAACACGCAAGAGCAGGAGGTACAAAAGAAAAACCAGGTGTGGTTCTAATTCCTCACTCACATGACTCATGAGGGAATGCATAGATTGGATAATGAAGCATCATTGACAATTGATATTTGAAACCCAAGGCAACGCAGCAGAATAGTAAAGAACTCTTAAGTTTGCTTTTACATCCACAAAGTGAATTCAGCCTAGCTCTACTCACATGGGACTATACATCGAGGACGACGTGTGAAACAAGGTGGAAATCAACTGTTAGCTCTCAACAGATGATATATTCTCTGAAAAAAAAAGAGATTGGAAAAGTTTTCCCTACTTCCATTATGGGCAGGTACAATACTCAAGCCAATCATCTATACAAATATAACTTGGTTACAACAGGATACAATCGATCATGACCTATGTATTTTCCAAAATATGAGAACAAATATCTTAATTGCCTGAGAAAATTGAAATATATATTTTTTCTGTTCATGATCTTTTTTTAACATGATCTTCTCCTCTGATAATCACAATTGCGATAAGACTATTTCTGTGAACATCCCTGAGTCAGATGAGCATTACTTCATGAACTTTAACTTTATTAACATCCTTTTGGCTCTCATCAGTTGAATAGTGTATCACTACTGGTTGGATATTGTATCACTACTGGTTGAATAGTGTATCACTCCTGGTTGAATAGTGAATCACTACTGGTTGGATAGTGTATCACTACTGGTTGAATAGTGTATCACTACTGGTTAGATAGTGTATCACTCCTGGTTGAATAGTGAATCACTACTGGTTGAATAGTGAATCACTACTGGTTGAATAGTGAATCACTACTGGTTGGATAGTGTTTCACTACTGGTTGGATAGTGAATCACTCCTGGTTGGAAAGTGAATCACTACTGGTTGAATAGTGAATCAGTACTGGTTGGATAGTGTATCACTACTGGTTGGATAGTGTATCACTACTGGTTGGATAGTGTATCACTCCTGGTTGAACTGTGCAAAGTTCAAGAAGTTCATTTGAAGTATGGTTCCGGGACCACTGTGAGGCACAAATTTGGCTGTAAAGATGTTCTTGGGCTATGATATGCTCTGAAACTCAAGCTAGATGCCCACCTTGAGGTGTGTGGAGAAGGCACAATTTGTTAAACTTGGAGCTTTTCTCAACAAGCACGTCTCAATCTCATATCTTAAGCTTTTTCTGGCTAATTAGATGGAGCTAGTGGTAACACCACTAGGGATATCATCACCTGGGAGAGGATAAGAGAAGGGGCCATGCCAAGAGAGGAGAGGAACAGGAACCAGGCTACAGGAACAGGGCCCTCTGTGAGGTGTTAATCAAATCAGCTCAGGAACAACCGATGAGAGATTCTCAATCACTCTCTAAAACATCGACATCCAATGGTGAGGGAGGGAGGTTATTCCTCTGAAAAACAATATCAATTTCAATATTGAGATTGTGAAAAGAGGAGTGGGAAGGAAACTAGAAAATTTGTATGCACACTGTCCTAATCTGAATTATATGTGATCTTTGAAACACATGTGCATACTTCTTAAGAGTTCTGAGAGCATTTATACATGGCTCTTGCCAATTCCACCTCAGTACATACATTTACATTTAATCTTTCTCTTCTCTATAGCTCTCTACAGACTTGTCTTCTGTATGTCATCACACCTCCTTCTTTCTTTTCTGCATCATATCTTTCTCTTTCATCCCAGTGTCACCAAATCTGGGCCCTGTATTGGGAAGCTTAGCAAAATAGAGTGGCACAAAAAGATGTGGCCAGAACGCAAACTGCATAATTGTTGAAAATTATAATATAATCAGAGAAAGGTAGAACCACATTGTCAGTACATGAAGCTGGTAAATGAATACACTGTGTCGATGAGGCTTAATGGTAGTTAAAATTTCCTTCAGATATTTCAAAAAAAACCTTTAAATTAACAAACATGACTGACTATTATGCGTTTCGCATTCAGGATGCATTTCTAAGTGTCGCTTAGCAAACTTATAAAGAGTTGTGAAAGAGAGATTGATTAAAATCAATATCATAAATGAGATTGATATCAAACATCAATTTTATTCATAAAGGATATTCAATTTTAATTTTTACTTGATTGGAGGACTTGCTGATGCTTTGGATCAATCATCACACTTCACAAGATGGGGCTTGGATCTACACATCCACATCAATCTCCAAACAAATCTTCAATCCATCCATCCATCTTTTCTCTGATTGATACAGTGCCAAAATCAGTCCAGCGACGACTTCCTTTTAACCATGAATTGCAGTTTCACAATCAGCACTGGAGAAAGAAGTCAGTTCATTAAGAGCAAGAAGGGCATTAAGTCTGAGTTGGATGATATGTATTAACATCCTTCTTGCTCTCAAGCAGACAAATTACTCTTGATGCTCAGAGACCAAGCCCATATTTGCAATGTTTGATTAGGGACCGTAAGACGGAATTAAAAATCAAACATCTCCTCTCTTGATAACTGCAGGGAGGGACAATGTTACATCCTCACGTTCATGATACAATAATAAAATAGATCATTGGTATTTGAAAGGTTATCAATCATCAAATTGTATCCCAAATATTTATAAAGCAAGGTTTTAAAAATACAGTTGAGTTCTGGCCATGCAATTGCATTTTGAAAGAAACTGTCTTGTAGCAATGGGGAAAATATTTGTCTAATGTAGCACATTAAAATTTGTGTATACTGTTAGGTTTTGGAAATATTAAAATGAGAAGAAATTAACTCCATCTTGCTGAATGAATTGCACATCAAAATGGGACTACATGCACCCAGCTAGGCATGGCAGTTTGGTCCAAATCTATCTTTTCCTATTTCAAATGTGAGGGCAATTGAAGAGTAGACATTTACAGGAGAAGTTCCTTCACAATAACACATAGAATTCAAACTCTCACAATTTTATTCCCCATCTTTTCCGGAACTCATCATTCTCTCCATTATTATGATGATGGTTTTCAAAGAATGATCAAGATGTTGGAAAGCAATTTGAGGGGGGTCAAAAGTTATAATCTGATGAGTGCCATTTACACAAGACAGATCATCTGAGAGTATGGACTGGGCCATATATTGTACGTTGCAGTTGTCGTCGGGCAATGTAAATCTGAAACAATGCAGCTTGGTAGGATGAGGGAGGGGCCGGAGGAACAAGAATGAGGTCAGGAACTTATCGTTGCAGCTGGTGTGCCATTTTACAGATAACCTTTCCAGATTTCACTGGACAAAACAAACTTGTATGCCAGTCCACTTCAATTTGAATCGTCTTTGTAATCGTTAAACTGCTTGTTAACCCTACACAATTACTTAATGATGCAACTGAAAATACCAAGGTTAAATTGACCTGAGGAATGTACCTATGTGGTAGATGTATTATAGTCCAAGTCATACTCACTGCATTGTCATTTCCCAATGCTATGCCTGATTTATATTTTTAAAAAATTACATATGATAAATATTCACAAATCTATTTCATAATATCAGCATTAAATTTAAAAGATTTAGAATTGTCTCATAAAATAATGATTTCATCATAATCCCATCATAAAACTTCTTTTTATTACCTGCAAAATCGTTTACAAGAGCATTATTTCACTCATTGATTTATGTCATGTTGCAGTTAAGAACACTTCAAAGCAGCAGTGTTATTTTGATGGTAAAATAGGATGGTAGTTTTTTAGATGCATCTTTGTTACATTTAGTTTGGAATTACCTTAATCTTTTATGTTACTTAAAACCAAAACTCACCTTCTTACCAATTGATCTTGCAGATAGACTGACAAATGCACTTAATACCTAGGACAAAGCAACTAGAGGGGCATTCACACTATGAGGAAAAAATATTTGAAGAAACCTGATATTGAGAATCATCACATGGTGAAAAATAGACTACTTGGAAAAAAGAATGGTATGTACAGGCGCAGATCCAGGATTTCTTAGGGGAGGGGCCCAACTTTTTTCAATTTTGCTCCTGAAAATTTGAAAATCGCGCCGGCCGAAAAGTCACTCAGTGGGGGGAGTGGGGGGAGTGGGGGGCAACCCCCCAAAAAGATAAAAATCATGTGTTTTTACATCATTTTTTTCTTACGGGGATCCCCCTGGATCGGCCACTGGGTATGTAAAAGGAACATCATACAGAGACCTCATCGTCTTGGTTCCTACTAGTTTAAGGACGCCACCTTACTAAATGGTTACTGTCAGTATAAATCACGGGCATTGGTCATGGGCATTGGTCAAGGGTACAACATAACAGCTGGCTAGCCATGTTTGGAAACACTCATATGAAGCTCTACTCAGCTATACAATCAATATTCAATATCATTTTCAAACTAGTGATGGCCCCTGATTCTTACAGATTGTTTATTCCAAACATTACTTGAGTAAACCTTTGTTACAATTTTTAACCTTCCAGTGAGAACAATTGAATTACTGATCATACAGCTATACAACAAATGATGCTAGTCTGAATGAAGGAGTATATGTCTGTGCCATGAACCTGGTAGCTCTTTGCCTTGTACCAGATAATTATCCCTGACATGAATGGATCCACCAGACCATCGTCTCATACCAGCCTTCTTACACTCACCTGTTGTAGTTAGCTGGAGTATGATGATATTAGATCTGGTCGTCTTCTTGAATGTCAAGAACCAGTGTAAACCTGGAGCAAGGCCAGATCATCTGCGTAGATCATTGTTAGACCAGACAAAACAAAAGGCCCATTTTCATTAGCCCAAGTTTTCAAAATATCCTGCTATATAATTCTAATTACAACTAGCACAATCCGTTTCACTGGGAAGACCAGTATTTTCATACTTGTGCTTAAAGGTATTACAAAGTTTTGGGAAATTTTGAAAAATGGGTGGATAGTGATTCTTTACAATTTTGATATAATTGGATGCCCCTGTGGATATATCAAAAGCACTAGAAATTTTAGACCCTAAAACACTTCTGCGTTCGAGAAAAATTGGATATAAATATTTATTGGTGCTCCCGATAAATGTTGATGAATTTCAAAAAGCTCCTACGGCCGTACAATGGTAGCTGCGACCATGAAAATCTCAGAATATGTAGTTGTGGTATATAATTTCCGAACGGGATAACTGATCGGTCGATTTTAGTCGATAAACATTGTTTTATAGCTTAATTAATATCTTGACCTTGAAAGGGAGCTATTCAACATAAAGTGTTTATTATTTACAATTTCATAACTTTAGAGTCGATTTCGACCGCGACAACGATCACAGAATAATATAGGATCGCATATGCTTCAAATATGTTCATTTGAACCAAATTCATGACCCCATACCAAAACTTTGTACTACCTTTAAGATCGATATTGACTTGAGATCCAAAGCAAACTAGGGTTTGTTCATGACAAATCAAACTATTTGGTCGATTAGCATGCTAATTTGGTGGTGAAAACACACTTGGACCCGATGTTTTTTATAACTTGAGCTTAACCCTTCAGTGAGCAGAGATTACTCTGCTTGGTCTAGGAGAGAAATTAAAACCAAACTCTCACTTTTCCCTTTTAAAGAAATGCTGACCAGTCTCCTATCTCCAGTGTGAGTTTGTTTGGGCTTAAGGGAATGAATCATCAAGCTAAAACCTCCATTGTTTTACATAAGTCATAGTTGAGAAATGCTTGAATTGGTGCAAGAATGCATTAGTCATAGAAGTTGAATTTACATGTTACAACAAAGATACTATGATAAAATAAATAACAGATGCAAGTTTGGCTGAACAGTTTTGGTTTTCAAATATGATTTTAATTAAGACACTTACATTTTCATAGGTGAGTTTGTTATACACCAGGATGAAATAGACTGTTTGCTTAAGGAATTCAATTAACAAGTATTCTGAAAGGGTTACACTATCATTCATTTGTTGTCTTCTAAAGAAACCCACAAATCATTCAGATTATATAGCATCTATGAACAGGATCTTGTCAGAAATGTAGGCCCTTCATTTACAAAACAACAGTCTGAAGAATTTCACTTGCATGTTTTCCTAGGAGTATGAATTATGTGCAGACACCCAAAACAAAAGTTGCTTTGATATGTCTAAAAATGACATCCTCAAGAAAATATTGAATCATTTATAAGTTGGAATGGGCTTGATAATGTGTTTTGGAAATAACCACTATGACCTTTGCTAAATGATTGATAGCTTGAAAGTTATTCTAAAGTCAGTTTCAATAACAGGAATGAAAAAAATAAGTATCAGTGCTAAGGTTGACAATAACAGGTATGAAAATTGGGCTATTAGAATGTAGGAATTGACCATAATTTATCGTAGTTCATGTAATTGCTCGATAAATAAAAGTTGTTAGATGCATTTAACCATGGCATGTCTGTTTTTATTGCTATGTTTAGAACAGCATAAATAATATCTGGTTATTTTTGTGGAATATTTTCTTTTCCTTTTTTTATTGGAGGGGGGGGGAGGAGGAATTGGTTAAGGTAGGTTACAAAATCATATGGTATGAGACCATTGTGTAAAAGACAAACAAGAAGAAATGGAAAGTAAAAAGAATATTCCTCATGAAGGAAACACAATACTAGTCAGAAATTAGATGAGAAGCTTTGTAAATAACATAAAATCTGCCCCATGAGAGATCATCTGTAAAGCAACTTTCATCTATTCCTGGACTATAGTCTGTAGAAGACAGTAACTACACATGTAAACACTTACACATTGTTATATATGAACTAGTTAAAGAGACTACCTACTCTTTAGTATAACATCTTACTAAAAGTAGGCCAAGATGGAGATGAAACGAGACAGGGAATCAGAGTGTGTGTTCAAGTAGTTTAATCAAGTTACTGTCTGATTGTGCGCATGAGCAGATGCGCCAATACATAACACAAATAAAATGTAATCAATTTCCTTTCTTTACATATTGGCTTCTCATTTCACAAATGAAAGGCAAATTTCTGTTTTACATGAAAAATAAAACTGGAATCTTGAATCATCAATTCCCCTTTTTCTTTTTCTTTTCCTTTTTAAAGTCCTCTTACGAATCTCTCTCCAGCCTTTTCAAATGTTGTCTTTCTAGTTAATCCTACAAGGCCCTGGTTCTCTCATCCTCATCATCACCAGCCTACAGCTTTTATGTTCACACTGTATCCCTGTCACGCTCTCCTGCCATCCAAATATATCCAGCCTATTTTGAGATGGGTAAGAAATCACCGGGTCTATGGTCCCCTGCCCTCCCGATATAGCCGTCCATCTCAGCGAAGGCAGAGAGAAATATGTCTCACTCTGCCCTCTTATTCACTACTAGTCAATCCTTCCTCCCATCCATCATCACCATCTCTCTCACATCCACTCAAGCATGAAAGAAAGAGAAGGAGAAGGAGTCCTCCCCAAGTCTTAATCATCTGTTGTTTGCTTACTGTATCTTCTTGTGGAAAAAGGATACTTATATCAACTGAATTTCAATTTGACCTTAAAATTATTATCACTCTTTACTATGGATAAAACAAAAATGAATAAAAACTATGTCAAGTCTTTTTCTTTTCTTCTAAGAACAACATCAATTTTGCCTATTATTTTTTTTTTCAGAGTCCAGTCATCGTGACTGAGGTTCATTCAACTTTATTTCATAAGGCTCTTTGATGGATGTTTGTTGCTATGGATACACCTTCAACAATATTTGGTTTCATTTATGCTCTTTTCGGTGAGCTGCAACAACCAAAACCAGAAATAGACATAGGGGATATTTTGAGCCACTTTACACTTATCTCTAAGTATAATATCAGAGTGAAAACATGATCGTGGTAACAGATTCCATCTATTTACATTATAAGACGACTTTCTATTACTGATTGGCACAAATTCAGAGTTGATAGGATTTGTTTTTTCTCGCCAGGGAGATCACTCATGTGACTGTTATGACAATGACATGATGACATGGGCATTAGCTAGCGATGGCAGAATATGTTGGCTTGATGCTTCTCTCTCTCTCTCTCTCTCTCTCACTCCTTCCATCTTTCTCTCTCTCTCATTTTTGCTCTCTCCCCTTCCATCTCTATACTTCATCTGCTCTCTGTCTGTCTCTTATGCATCTCTCTCTCTCTCTCTCTCTCTCTCTCTCCCTCTCATGCATTTTGAGTAAAGGACCACCCCCCATGGTACCTTGCCCTGTACCTTAATATCTCAAAACTATGAGTAATAGGTCCACTAACTTTGAAAGCTAAATAAATTGAGAGAGCAGAAACTGACTTCTATTTGACATATTCCAGCTTTTTTTAACTCAATTTTTTTGTATTATATGAAATATGGAAAACAAAGACACAAATGACTTCTACTTGGCATATTCCATGGGGGACAACTTATGATCTACACCTAGTATTGGCTCAGACATGGAGAAGGCAATCATCTTGGGTGGCTGTCATCATATTTCTTTCTCCTAACATCCATCAATTCTTCTAATGTTTCATGAAAAGGGCAAGAATTCATCATTCTTTTGTTTTAAGAACACACTTCTGTCATCCCCAATTTGCGCTTGCTAACCCTATTTTGAACCTGACATTAGAAAACATTTACTGGAAAGAAAAGGAATCATCCTTGGAGCATATAATGTTTTCACAAATTATAAAGTAAATATATTTTTTGAAGCCAACCATGCAGACAAAATGTGGAAATGAATAATTCTTCCAAGTACAATATTTTGGGGAGGGAACAGTCAGAGGATTTTATACAGATAAAAGTCAAATAAACTTTTTTGAAGTGCTACAATTGTCGGGGGAGGGGGNAAGTAAAAAACAGGATAGTTCAGACTTTTTAGCACATTGTACAAACTCGCAGGAGAGGGGGAGGGGTGTCCCACATAGATTGTTCTTCTTCTCAGGATCATATTTTGTAGAGAAGAGCAGTGGAGCGAGAATTATTGCAGACACAAGTGTACCACCAAGTTTACAAACATAGCACCTAGAAACTTTCATTAGAGTATCTTTTTTAATGTTCATGAAACCATTCTTCAGTTCAACATCATATTTCATAGTCAATTTATTTTTATCATTAAAGTATTAAATACAGTACTTAACATTTTGGCATACAAAACCATCTATGTCAGTGAAAAGGCTCAATTAAATGGGAATACAGATTTCTACTTTATCATGAAAGGGTCAAGAGAAGACCCTTTAAATAAAAAACAGGCCCTTTACTCATTTCATATTTGCCCTTGCATTATACAAGATGGGGAAAAAGGGACAGTACATGCACAGAAAAAGAATATGTATGATTATCTGATTTGATTTGTGACCATGGTCATATTAATAATGAGTGACCTTGATCTCTAGGATTCAATTGACTGGGCAGAACTGACCAATTGCAATAAGCAATCCAGATTTCACAAACTTTGGATCATGGTATGAGAGAGAACAAGATCATAATACCCAGTCACACAACTGAAAGGACTCCAAATTTAGGATAACTTGGCTTTGTTGTTGTTGAGAATATGTTTTGTATGTTTGATGTGTTGTTGGTTTGGTATAATTCTTGTCAGTGTAAGTAGAGCACAAGTGTAGGTTCTTGGGAAGAAAATGTACATGGACATAGAGATTAGGATTTTTTTATAAAACCGTTTCGTAAATGCAAAAAAGGTGACTGTGTGTGTAGCACTGCAATAAGTCAGCCCATTTCTAACTAAACAATTTCACAAATCATTCTTCGTAATGTATCAAGGAGGTGCAGGTTATTCAATATATAAAATTGAATTTTGGGGTGTCATTTGATAAAATTCCAAAGAGACTGTATTTTTGAAGGCAACATTACCAAATTAAGAGAATATTGTGGCATTTTGAAAGAAATAAAATACACATCGGTGTGGTATGTTCTTGTGAAGACAGGAGACAATTGAATAATTCAATATCTGATTCTGGCCTGCTTTCAATTTGAATGAAAGAAAGATTGACATGTGATAGTACTATAGTATGTCAGATCATAGAAAATGGAATTGGGCAAAAGATGAGACAAAAATAGAAGGAGAGGGAGAGAGAGAGAGTGAGAGAAAAATGGGGTAGATTAGATACGGAAAGAGACAGACAGGCAGAGAATAAATAAATGGCTAAAAAGAGGGAGAGAATGGGAAGGGAGAGAGATGGGGAAGAGGAGATAGTGACAATAAGGGAAGACCGATGAGAATGAGGGGAGAGAGAGAGAGAGAGAGAGAGAGAGAAGTAAAGTGTTAAACATGGGAACAGTAAATTGCCAGTACTGTTGATAGATAAGGGTGGGAACTTCATCCTTCTCTCCATACTTCTTTCTGAAGGAGTGATGACAGCGCAAGGGATGACTATGATTAGTTCGCCTTTCAAGATGATGTTGTTTGTTTGTTTTCTTTTATTTCCATATAAAATCATCAGAACATACAAATACATACATAAATAAGATATACAACCGATAGCCCATTTCAGGTGTATTAACAAAATAAGCCTGTTCTTTCATGGTATATTCATGAATTGTACCTGGACATTTACCACAGATCATTACCAAAAATGGACATCCTAGTGTCTATGGAACAGGAGATCTGACCATTCCTCTGGAAACAGTTGCTCTTGCCATATTTTGTCAAAAGTACAAGGTTGCGATGGGAAATCGGGAAAGGTTTGGGATAAAGGTTAGGTACCAAGTCCAGGGTTGGAGCAAAAAATGTGGTTAGGGATGGAAATCTAGAGCAGAGCAATTGTCACTGAAGCATATATCAAAGAACCTTACAGCTGATCAACCACCATTGATCATTATATAATAAATGTATATATCATGTAAGGATGAAGACACATGCAAGCCTTCTTAATTTTTTCAAACAGATATGGTTTGATTTTTGTTTCTTGTTACTATGACACAATGGAAAGACCACACTGATTTTCCACTCTTGTAGTGGGGCTTCATGCAGGGGATATGGGGTGGGGTGGGGGCATTCCCCCTTCCTTTGGTGAAAACCAAATCTGGCATATACCTTGTAGTCTCCAAAAGTTTGCCCTCTGTGCCCCTTGCAATTTCAGAACCCTGTTTTAGCCCCAAGCACATGAAAGAGAATTTTGCTTGTCAGAAATCTTTTGGACTTGTACCCCCCTCCCCCTTAAAGAATCCAGGATACACCATTTCTTTAATATGTTTAAATTATTACAATGGTTATTTGGTAAGTTTCTCTATATCCGTGTCATTACAGACACTATGGCTATCCATCAGATGAGTAGCAATCAACTGTCCCCATCAAAGACTGAAGATGGCACTATACAGCTAGTGTTCCATGGTCTCATTCAGTGACATTGTGCAAGCTGCATTCTTCGTAAACAGCAATACAAGTGCTAGACTATGTTATTTGCTGTGAATTCATATCTCTTTTCCTCTTCATCGTCTATCCTTTTCACTCTCCTCTCTTCTCTTTTACCAATTTCCAATAATCTAGATCATTTATCATAGTCGAATTGCTCTTCTCATTCAAAATATAACATACCTTTGTAGTTACATATATTACATAATAATAATAATAATAACATAATAAGAAAACTAAAAATCAATATTACTTAACTGTCTACAATTATTCACCATATTTATGATGAAATGTAGAGGAAATATAACCTATACTACACAGACAAAAATAAGCACAATAATTAAAGATAGCTTTTACAACATCCTGGTTGAAAATATTCTTGAAAATGCTTACCTGTAGTGTAGTGAGATGATGAATGCAATTAGGATAGATGGACATCAGATTACCATGGCAACCCAAAACAATTCCAACATCATGAGGGAGAATATGGGAAAACAAAAAGAAGAGATAACCAACAAATTAAATTTGGGATAAAAATATATACTTAAGCATATATTGTAAAGTTTTATATGTCAAAAACTAAAGTAAGTTTACACTGATAGAAATACATTTACATAAAAGGAACTACCATATATCACACATAACTTGACAACCAGGTTATTGCATAACAAAATAATAAAACATAGATGTTAAAGATGATGTTGCCAATGTTTTCCATGGATCTCTGTAAAACAGGAAAACAGCAAAAGAGAATGAAATATTAAAACAAAAAGGCTATATACTTTAATATAATCTAATTAATGAGTGGAATAGTAGGAAGCTTTTTAAGAAAAGAGTAGAGCTCCATCTACTGGCTGGAAAGAATTTTACTCAGCGGAGCCAGGAATCTTCTATGGCTGAGCTTAAAATAGAATACAGCAGTGGTAGGGTCCATCGTTTACAGATATGAAATCCAATTATGATGCACTCACCATATCCCTCACACTCACACATACACACCACAAACACATCATGCAGTGCCATCACATTTTTACAATTAATTGAGATGAATATAATCTAAGGCATATAATAACATATTGATAGTGGAAAAAACTGAATGTTGATGATAGAGAGTGTGATGCCAATGAATTATCAATTTATCTATTAAATTGCAAAGATTTATTAACAAATTACCATTGATGTCACCTTAACTTTCATTCAGTTTTTCAACCATGTATGATTCATAAATCAATAATGAAATATAAACAAAGAACAATGTTTAGAGATTAGTAAATATGTCAAAAAGAGGGAAAGACCATTTGTCTTTAAATGTAACTTTTACAGTGACCTTGTATTATGTAATATCAGAAATATTTGTAAAGCTAAGTATGACATTATCTCTTTATCACCTTTTCCACAATTTATCTGTGTGCCAAACATGTCTATATGTGTGTTATACCCTGAAAATGTGATTCAAAGTCTAGTTCTCAGCATCTGATTGAAGATGAAGAAAACACAAAGTAAAATCAATGACACTGTGTCAAACTCTTGTTTCAAATTCAAAAATAGAAAGGACTAAAGAATGAAACATTTATTAAAAAGTGAAATTTGTAGAAATTGTGTCATTTCCCATGTGTATTTGTAATTGCATGATTTGTACTACTCATTAAATTGCAAGTTGTAATATTGTATCTTATGACAAAGATATCCCTTCAGAATAGCATCTACTGCTTACTCATGGCTGAAACCATCACAGCAGAGGCTTTCACATGTCAATAATCACATCATCAGGCGACTGAGAAACAATGTATCATATTTCTTCATGTATCACAACGATTTATCACATTAGTCTAGTGCCCTCTCTCTTGTGAACTGGAACATCAAAACCAGAGTCGTGATATGATTTATGACCCTATCCATGTAGACATAAACTGGAGACAATTTGTATGATTTTAATCCCACCTGGGCATCTTCAAAGGTTAGAAGAGCCAATGTATCTGTCATTTAGTGGATGAATCAACCAACCATGCCTGGTTGGCATGGCAGCATGACTCCCACTTGAAATTTAGTTTCCTGGAAAGGCAATTGTCTGAAAAGTGATTGTCTTTTTTTCCCTCAAACTTTTGAGCATATACCTTTGTAATAAGTTTGTAAATGAATCAACAACATTTTAAAACGCATTTGTAAGGCACAGAGCCACAGACACAGGTATGTCAAGAAATGTTGTGTATTTACTTTAACATTCCATCTTTTGCTAGGAAAAATAGGACAAGGGAGAATGTTATTTTAAAATCCAACCGAACTTTTTCATCTGCTGTCAGCAGGCAATATCTCCTTCTCAGTGACCTTAGCCCCCAACAAAAAATACATATCATATTTTTAAAAGTGAAAAGTAAAGATTACAATGTCAACTTCTCCAGAATAATCAACCTAAGGTCAAATGTGCAAGCATGACAATAACGTATCATGTAATGCAAACACGACTTTTAAAAAAATATAATACAAACTTTTCGAAAATAGATCATGTTCCAGGGGAACTTGAAAAAGATCATAAAATATTTATACTACAAAATACAATAGAGTTTAAAGGAAATTTTATATGATGCAAAAATATCAAAAAGTGCAAATAAACCACTTGTAATAGTGTTTCTGTGATTGTGTCTGCAGCAATAGGGTTAATGTTTCATCAAAGGTCAATTAAGTAACAGCCCAATCTGGATGTGAATGGACTTGAAGGTCAGTGAACATTTTGTTCTCACCCTCACACCCTCCTTCTACTCCTTCCTCTTCCCCTTCCTCTAAACTCCTCCACTCCCTCTCCCCTTCGCTTTGCCTCACCTTCTCTCACCGTCTATGCTTTGGACTGTTGCTAGCGACACACTCCGTTGCTATCCACTGCTAAGGATGTAACAGGAAAGTTTAAAAAGTCCCTCCCTGGTTGGGTTGATCTTCCCAAGTTTGTTGTAGCCCAAGGGTAAGCATTGACATTTACTTTAATTGGGATGCTATTTCCATCGTTCACCGCAGGAACAAATATGTAGCCTCTGAGCAATGTTTCAGACGGGATAATTTTTCAATTTGGTTAAATGTGAGATGATATATGCAGCAAGCTCTCATGAGCTGAAGTAAATGTTTCGTATATCCTTCAAATTTTAGTATAACACATGAGTGTCCATTACATCAAAACTATCCGGTAGAGATACTTTATACATTTAACAACTAAATTATTCATACCCTTCTGTTCTGTAGTTTTGTAACTATCTCAAAAATGTATTTGTCCCACATTTATGTTTCTGAAAATGTGACATATTGAAGCTTACATCTAAAAATGTTCAACAAAAGCCCTGATACTACCAGTCCACCTTTCATTCTTGAGCCAAGAAAAGCACACAAAAAAACATCAAATTTAAATTTAGTTATTTACTATATGAGAGAGTAAATATGGTGAGTTAATTTTTTTTCAAATAATTGCTATTGCATTGTTTATCTTGATAAAAAAAAAAGGTTGTTCCAATTTACAAGAAGTGTTCAAAGTTTCCAATGCATGACCCCATTTTGAATTTCAAGGTGAATTATAAAAAAGAAAACACAACAACAACAACAACACTGAGCATTTATCACCACAGAAAAAATTATCCTGGCCCTTTAAACAATATTAAAAACTGTCAGGAGGTGTTCTGGCCACTCATACACCAATATGAACTAATCTGTTTTATATAAAAAAAGATACAAGAAAGAAGAAACAAATCCGCACTGCAACAATCAATATCAATATCAAGCCAGAAGGGCATTATCTTATAGACTATAACACAGAGTTAATGCCCTTTCTGGCTCTCACCAGATGAAACTATCATATCAGTGAACTAGGAGAAACCAGCGTGAGGGCAACCAAAGCAAAATAATAGATCTGCCGACAAATGGAATCCGACAGATTCACCTTTAAGGTTTCAATCTCTACCATGACGGGAACGATCAAGAGTGCGGCTCAAAAAGAATATTGCTATCGCTGCATCAAGATTAAAAAACCACAAAGAAGTAGGTCCTTTCAATTCTTAAATGGAAAGAACTTGATTACCCAATATGTCTTTGTGTAGAATCTGATAAGAAAGAGTATGTTTTCAGAGAGCAATCTACACTTGGCAGAAAAAAAAGTGATGCATTCATCGGAGAATACAATTAGAATGAATGAGTATGTGTTGATCTGATAATATTCAGTCTGGCAGAATGATTCATTTTGATGTGAATATGTAATCATATCTGCATACCGGTAGATAACATTGTAAGTGTGTATTGGAATACAACAGATACTGCATGTACATATACAGTCCATTCTTCTGTGCTCTCTCTCTCCCTCTCTCTCCCTCCCTCTCTCTCTCTCTCTCTCTCCCTCCCCCTCTCTCTATTTCTTTCTCCCCCTGTGCACTCCTCACTCTCTCTCTCTCTTTATTTCAAACATTTTACTTACTTGAATATACATTTTTTATCATTCTTCATTAACCCAAATATAAGGGAAATGCATTTCATCTGAATTATTAATTTTCCAATCAACTCTGAATTTTGATCCGAAAGATAACAGAGGACAGTATATGGACACAAAGCAAATATCATATCCTATCTAAATGAAATCAGGATGTATTGGCTCACTAAATTATGAAATTTAATTTGATTTATTCATTGTCTTGCTTCTTTAGTCCCGTCAACCCCAATATATCATATTCAAGCTCCTTCCCTTCAAATACCTGTCATGCTGTCATACAAGGGTTCAGTTTATTTCTGTAGATTTGCAACCTTTAGCCTCTGGTATGTTGTGAGAAGGCATTCTCAGAAACATAACTATCATATGATGAGAGTCAGAGGCTAGGTGTTACCTCAAACACTTCTGCAAATAGTTCACGCCCTTCTGGGTCTCAGAAGATGTTATAATCTACATCTATATTTGACAATCAAGTAAAATACAGATTCCTAGCCTAATCCCAATGCAAATACAATAATATACTCATCAATTCTCACTTTGTCAGCTTCACCCCATCTCTCTTCTTTGTATGCAAAGTAGGGGGCACATGCTGACACTACTTTTAAGGAATCTTCCAGTATTCAATTAATTTCTATTTTTCTTAAATCTTTATAGTCTTTTTGTGTTTAAAAAAAAAATCAAATCTATCAATTTGCTTGCTAGATACTTTATTACTGGCTTTCTTCTTATATTGATATGAATTATGTCATAATTTGTTTCTATTTTGGTCCCTTTATTATCAATATGTATTTTTATTTTTTTTTTGTTGTTCATATAAACTGTTCCTTTTATACCTATTCAAGCCTCCTTCAAAATAGAATAATGAAAGCTGAATGATACCTTTCTCTTCCATATCCCTTTATCATCTCTGCTCTGACAGCATTTAATATCAAAGCATCTTCAGTATGCATTTCTATCTCTCCAACCCATCTCAAGGCAAGGTCTTTATGCTCAAGTTACTATCCATTAGAATTCTCATATTTCAGATCAATTAAATCCTCTCTATTCTGCCAAACAACAATTATCTCCCTCATCCATTTATTTCATTTCCAATACAGCCTCCTTCTCCATGGCCCTACCTCATTCCCTTCCTCTCTTATCTATTTTCCTATATTCTTATAATACAAAGGGGGAGGAGACAATATTCCACTACTGTATAATGAATACATCAATGCTCAAACTTAACATAAATGTACTAACCTTCTCATCCTTTCTCTGGAATCTTCACATTCACACAACTCTTGTTCTCATTTTCAAAGCAGATTCATTAGTTTCACCTGATCCATTGTCTTACAAAGCTTCTCATCTCTCTTTCTTACAGCGTGTCCACACACAAAACAATTTATCGCGAAACTCTATAAAGAATCATCGTATAAAGAATCATCGTATAAATTTCAGAGTGTCCACACACAAGAAACGTCGTCTAACTAATCATCATTTAAATTCCAGATGTCCACCAACAGAAGAAAGTAATTCTGAAACTCTACAGCGAAATGTCCTGCGGGCATGAAATAGAAGCGGAGATGACAGGTCAGGTCTCCTTTCGCGCGAGGTCACTTTAAGCCCCGCCCAGTTAGTTACACTAGTTAGACTAGTTCCGTCCACACACAACATTTTCGTGATTCTTTATCGAGTTTCACTTCGAAACGATGCCCAAACATGCGTTTTGTTAGACTAGTTTCGTTATATGACGTATCGTTAGTCAGCGTCCACACCTACATATTACATATTAAAACTATTGAGAAACGGTATCGCTATCGCGAAACGGTATAGCTAATCACAAAAAATGTTGTGTGTGGACATGGGGGTTATTCAATTCTGTTTTTTACCTTGTTTTCAAATACACCTCTGACATTGTTACCAACCCTACTGATTGCATCCATTTCAAGAACTCCCTACGTGCTCCTATTACTGAATTTCTTGAAATTCTACACCACAAAATCACCTGCTATGTATCAAAAATATATCTTGTATGCTCACTTATAATTTCATTTTCTCTTTCATATTTTTTCTCTGAATACTTATTTACCAGGTCAAATGTATTCAAAAGCATCCTGTATTTCTCTTTATATTGGTTAATACCCCCCCCCCCTCTCTCTCTCTCTCTCTCTCTCTCTTTTTGTCCTCCTCTCGGAAACTCTCACTCTTCTTCTCACATTCAAAATCCTTGCATGCCCCTCAGGACAGACACACATGCATAAACATCCCAATATTGACACGATCGCTAAGCTGGGGGCTCGTTGGAGGTGACGTACTTAAGACTCACACAGATCTTCAGGGAACAGAGGCTTGAGTTTAGCTTTAATATAGCCAGGAGAATATCTACTGCAACTTTAAGCATCTTCAGCACAGGGGATCTAGTATCTCAGTCCCAGAGCCATAGTGCGGCTTTATTAGATCAGGCAGCAATGTACAACAAGTGAATTATCGTTTCTGCCACCAGCGTACGATTCCATCATTTTTTTGTCTCTCTAACTACATCTCTCTCTCTTTCTCTCTTTCTCACTTACTCTCCATCTCTCACGTTTCTCTTGGTACTTGCTCTTCATCAGAAGAAACCTTCATTTAGGGAGAAAAGATGCTCTGCTGGATCGATGCAAGGAATGAATAATATATAGCAGCAGGTCTGTGTGGGAATCCACAGTGAATTAGTCAACCTCCAGAGGGGCATGCATGGCAGAGCTAGAAAGAGAGTTTGTATTCTTCTGATTGTCTTGCAATCAGTCACCACACTCTGAAATTGTATTAGGAGCATACCTTGCTAGATGGATTCCACTGCCTGCTTTATTGATCAACGCTTGTATGAATAAATCATAGTCTCCAATTCAAACCGGGAAAGGATATATTGTCTTTCATAGGAGGACATATTGGAATCGGGACATAGGTATTAATCTGATTGGAAAGTAGAAATCGCAATACTGGCACAGCTAGCACTCACGGCTAATTAGGCCAATAGCACCCAAATTTAGATCCCAGTGACGACATCAAAAGTTTCCAAGGCTGAACGAGAGGCTAATCCAAGGCAAGCTGTTGGATTCTCCACTACTAGTCAGAGGCTACGTTGACTACCTTCTAACACTCGTCATTGTACCTTCACTGTCTTGTGTTAGCTGGATAAAGGAGTATTCAAAATGGAGATTATGGGGCTGAGTATCTACATAGCTTTGTGCTCTGTTCTGCTGTTGTTTTTAGGGGCGCCAAAGGCAGAGGGGTGTAGCTGTGAAGGGGCACACCCTCAGCAGCATTTCTGTAGAGCTTCCTATGGTAAGTTTTAAACTCATATATCACTACAAATGCATTTATTTCTAATTGTCATTACTGACTTTTGGGGTAGGAGCAATTTAACTAATGAAATGTGATACTTTCTGAAGCATTTCCAGAACAGAAGAAATTACAATTTAAATGATCTTATATTTTGCTTCTATTCATAAGATATTAACTGATGGATCCAACTTCTTCAGTAACTGTAGATGAAATAGAGAACACAGTGCTGTGTTTGTGTAACTTTTAAAAAATAGGACAGCAGTATGAGGGTATAACTATAGTTTCTTTCTGAGTCCCAGAACTGAATCACCTTTTGTGGCTATTTAAAGGTTGATTGACTTACTTTTCTTTTTCTGGTGGATAATTGAATTCCACTGAAGTGTTTTACATTTTGTTTAAATGTTAAGTTTTTTTTTTACTGCTATCACATGTTTTTAAAGATTTGTTTGGCTTTTATTTGAAAAACCCTTACCTTTACAGAGATATTAATGTGGATAAAAAATGCCTTATTGACTAATCTGATATGCAAAAAGAAATCATTAATCTATGATGTAAATTTCTTTTGGTTATTTGGAATGCAAACACATTGAATATTAAGCCTGACAGAAATTGGGCGAAGTCTATAGAAATATGTGTTGGATTAAAATCAAATCATATCTTATGGATTAAAGATACATATTTGTGGCACTGCTTACAGAAAAAACAACATACCCCTTTTTAAATCCACCAATTTATGCTTTGCTGGTAAGTTGACAGCATTTAACTGTCTGTTCTCAAACATACCAGTATCCCAGCTATGTTCTGAGAGGTAGAAAATCATTTATTTAAGTAATTAAGATATATAGTTAGCAACTAAAATATTCATATTCTTACTAAAAGTATGTGAACAAATTGATTTGTCCCAATTTATGTTTCTTGAAAATGTGATATTGAAGCTTATATCTAAAAGTATTTAACAAAGGCCTTAATTCAACAAGTTCACCTTTTATTCTTGAGTTATGAAAAATACAAAAACATCAAATGTACAAAGGTATGAATAATTAGTATACAGCAATATAACTTTGAGCAGGAGTTATAATATGCAGTGCTCTGAGGCTATACGTTGAGATTTCACCCACGTACTGTCTTCAGGATTACACACATTCTCAAGAACCCCATTTACACAGCCCAAAAAACGATTGTGAAAATCATTTTTTATTTTGTTTTTTTGTGAATTTCTGCTAATGTTCAAAAAAAAATCCAGAGGTGCGTTTTCTCAATGATTTGGTCTTTCTTTGTGTTTACCAGTAGTTGCCCAGCAACTTTCGGCAAACACCAGAATGTGAAAAACTCATGATTTTGGCATGCAGTGTAAATGCAGCTTTGCTGACAACCGATATGACCCCGAAACTGTGAACTTTCAGAGATAGGGATTGTAATAGAGGAAAACATTTGCTATTGATGTGAATGTACATACATGTTTCAGGAGACAAAGGAGAATTCAACCACTTGAACATTCAAATAAGGTTTATGAAGTGACAGAACATGATACCTTTCTTGTTTCATTCTTGGACAATTTCTCAGGTATATTGCTTACAATGTTTTCCCTATTTATATGCAAATAAACTTTACTAGTTCACATTCTCATGGACCTGAACATAGCATGCCATTTTTATAATATATCTACTTTCTAGTTTTGTACTGAAGAGTTTAATCTGTGATGATGTGTCCTTACAACTGCTATTTGCAGAATCTTCCTGAAATAAACAACGAGTTTTACAGCTTCAAACAATTCTACAATATAAAAATGAAGCATACATAATAACCCTCCTCCCACCATCGATCTTGTAAATTGTAAGGCATAAAGGAAAACACATCTCTTCACATCAATCACTATATATATATTTGAAACATTAAATACTATTTCAGTACATCATTATAACATCTACGTAATTGATTTTTAGTGGGCAAGCAAGTGACGTCATTGATCCTTTGCCACATTCCAATCTCCCCCTATAAAAAGTCTTGATTTCCAATTATCATTCATGGATTAATGTACCTTGTCTCCTGCCTGCAGGTGCCAAATTCAATTTACGGTTTAAAGGTACCCTTCAACCAAGAAGTTACTTCTTGCTTCAACCTATCAAAATACATGTTTAACCAGCTGGTAACTTCTTGGTTGAACAGAGCCTATAATGATAATATGGATTTTAACAATGGTGCAGAATCACTTTGCAATAAGTTCTTTTGTCATCATAAGTTCTTTATGATAATGGGATGGTTTGTATTATACATTTTTTAGGACTAAAACTACTCTTATTACAAATCAAAGATATTTCTTTTCTTCCTATATCATGTTGATTTATTAACATTTCTGGGAGGTTCTTACTACACTCTAGGACAAATCATGCAATACTTAATTTTACCACTTTCATGATCTAGTGAAATACTAATTAATAATTTAAGTCTATTTGGCAGTTGCTTTTACCATGATGAGTTTGGTATTCAAACTTGTAATATTTTGTTCCATATATAATATTTCAAGCTGGTATTTTTCCTTTTAGTACACTAAATATAGAGCAATTTCATATTTTTTTCTTTGGACGATTTGTCTCCTGAAGTTCTTTTCTTTTCCTTGTTCATAACCCATTGATACCCTCAATACACAGGCATGTTTATGGTAACCCCGTTTCAACACACTCCCACAAGCATTTCCCAAACATTAGATTCAATTTCCTCATCCGACTATTTTTTGCAGTCTCAATTGGCCTGAACGCAGCAATGTTTTCACAACGCATCTAAAGCTAGATTTGCCCTTTCCAGGGTAAATGCAACTAATGTAATTTGCTTACTTTGGTTGTTTGTTTTGCCCTGTTGTACGGCATGGATTTACATCAATGTAGAATGAATTCCAAGGCCAATCTATATACTATCCATCCATGGCAACATAAAGTTTAAGGAGTATATAATATTTGGAAGGAAATATGCCTCCCTTTCTTATCAAATATAGGAAATGTGGGTAAAATTTGAACCGTGAAAATACATTAGAGTAAAAGAATGGCTAACAATTATCTTCAATCACAGAAGTAAATATTTTGCTCATAGGAACAGATTAAAAAAATTACCTGGAATGTTCCTCACAGAAAACTACTAAATGACAAATGCTTTTTAACAGTAATGCAATATTTTGAAATTGTAGCCAATATGTTACATATTTTGACACAAGTGACGTATTTCTATGATATAGATTGATGTGGACAAGGAATAAAATATTTGATCACAAAACAACTTACAATCATACACAAGCATGTTAATGGAAAAAAGTGCTGCTCTTTATAGACATCACAAATGGCTTCATGACCTACAATAAAACAAGTATCATTCTCTCCAATTAGTGACTGTATGGCACATGCTCCTCAGACAAATAACTGGTCTACAATCGCTTCCTGACACACTGAATAATTTAAACCTGGGACCCAACATGATATCTAACCCATGTTACCTTTAGGTTAGGTGAGCTGTAACTGTAACATTATCATTAAACCTGCTTAAAAATAATGCATATTTTTTATCTGTTTATTTTCCAGAGGCAATTTTTTTTTTTTAATGCAATTTTTCATATATTTTTATCGTATTTCCTAGACAACTAAACCATTTCATTTATTATCTTATGAGAAAAAATTGAAAAAATAGGTCCAAAAATCATTTTCAGAAGGATTTGGGCAAAAAATATATGTAAACTATATTCAGAGTTGTAAAAAAAGATTCAGAGGAACAAAAAGATACAAGAATACTTTATGCACTGCTTTTTCACCATTTTGTTTATATTATTTTATTTTGATCAGGGTTGTTGCCATAGTACATATATCAGTAGGTACCAATACCTACTTTGACTATTAAATGTACAAGTTTATTGACAGGCTATGTTCTATATTAAGCCATTAAGTAGGCCCATCCTGTACGCTGAGTCAGTGTGATATCATTAAACAACCACACAAGGTGGCCATCTTAAAGGTCAACTTGACTTCAGGTAATCAATTCAAACATAATATTTAACCCCAAAAAAAACTACATCGAATATAATGAGGGAATGAAAAAGATATCTGCCAATTTAAGTTGAGAGGAAATGTGTGATTTTTAAAAAAATTATTAGCAAAATAAACATGAGATATCTGTGCAGGACCTACAGTACATTATCCAATATTATGCATAGGCTATTCAGCTTAAGCTGGTAAATTAAAGGCCCATTTGGGATATAAAAAACATGAAAATATAGAGAAAAAAACAGGAAAGTAAATAACAATAGAAAGAGAGGGGTAAAGGGATGTATATTCTAAATTATATTCTAAATTATAGTCATGTTTCTAATTATGATTTCTAATTATGAAATTCAGGTTGAAAAATGATCTCAGCAAATAACATGCCTGGGCAACATTTTTGGAAGTGGGGACACAGAAAACCCCATCAATTGGCTTGATATTAAAACAGACCCCCCAAGGATGGGGTAAGGTGTCAAGTAATACAGGAGTACGAGAGGGAATCGGATCCTCACGGAAGTATTTTTCTGATTATATTTGCCAAGCTATCAACCTGAACAGGGAGAGGTTTGAGAGAGGGCAGGAAAGATCAGCATCTGAAGATGCAGCCTCAAGGAGGGAGAGGAAGGAGGAGATGGAATAGAAGATGTGGTTGATGGAGGGTGGGAGTGGGGGAGACGTGGTCAAATGAGGTAGGAAGGGGATGGATGGGGTTGGGAAGAGGTGGAAAATGGAGAAAGGGATGAGTCGATGATGGGGTTGATTGAGGCGGGGGGGGGGGGGGGGG
>BEXV01000128.1:166935-181147 GCA_003118195.1 Hemicentrotus pulcherrimus
CTGGATGGTAGGGGGGGGGGGGATAAGTGAAATGTTTGTGATACTGTGAAACAAAATAAATTCAAGGTATCATAAAAACAACAACACTGATTTTATCATTTTAAGTAAACCAATTTGTACATTAATGAGCATTCTTTGTAAAACTTTCACTAGATGGACAAGGAAACCAAAGAAAAGAAATAGAGACAAATTGTTATCTTAACCAATTACAACAAACAATTAGATTTTTTCAAAATAAAAATTTCAAATTGCTTTGTCCCTGGTTTACGCTCAACATTTTCTTTTGAAAATATTAAACATAATAACTTTAAATTATGCCTCCATTATTTTTCCTCCCGTTGTTAATGCAAGTCTGTTTAAAGCACTAAAAATAAAGTTGTTTCCCCTGAAAGGCAAGCTACACCAACCTCCAAAACAGGCCTCTTCGATTTTCTTGCAGATAATGGAGGAATACAGCTGAGCTTATTTGACATTAGGGTGATGCAGAGAAGATGCAATTATATTGGATGCGGAGGATGAGGGGCTGTAAGGAGGATGGAGTATTATGCTACCATTCTCTGAGACCTATGTTTGATATACTTTGCTGCATAAATGGGTATTGAATATCCTATTTACAGGAATGATTGCCGTAGGGTATTATTCATAAATGGAAGCTTCAAGCCTGCACTGCGATGAAGTACTATGTTGTCTCTGAATACAAATGGAATATTTGGGGGGATAATTGGTGCATCAGAATTTTGATTGCCCATTACCGCCTCCTAGTCCTTATCCATGATAGCATGATTTCACTGCATATATGAGACAAATATTGGGTATCTATGAAGTTAACATTTTCTGTGGATTTCTTGATAATGTGTTTCACAAATAACTGATAAACATGAAATTACTTGTAAATATAGATCAGTAATACAGCTCTATATTCTACTTTCCCATGACTGTTAGCTCCCCAACAAAAACAAAAATAAAGATGATGAAATATTAAAATAGTTGATAAAGTCCATAAATATATTTACCCATAATTAAATTGAGTACATACTGTTGATTTGGAGCCATAAGGCATTTTACCTGGCTCCAAATAGACAATGTCAGAAGAAAAATAAAGTATTAACAATTATGCTTATATCACAATAACCTATTCATAATGCAAAATATTTATGTACTTTCATTTCGATTTGACAGTGATTGGAGCAAGGGTTCTGAAGAGAGAGTACATCCCCAAGAATCCCAGAGGTCTTGGTTTCAGCACGGGACTACTTGGGTCTGACCATGCTGCCATTGAGCCCCTAGGTGAGAGGACTCGTCCCTACCCTGGAACGGGTCTACATCGTCTCCCTGATGAACGACTACCAGGCGAGCAGTTTGGTGATGGAGGCAGACAGTTGCAGGACCTGGAACCCTTGGACCCTCTTCCCTATCCAGATGGTCTAGGGCCACCCATTCTACCTGAGGCTGCAGACCCTTTCCAGAATGATGGATTATATGCCCCCATTCCTCAATCAGATGGGCTCCAACCCTTCCCTCAGAATGATGGTCTAGAACCCTTCCCTCAACCTGCTGGACTTCAACCACTCCAGCAACCTGATGGGCTCCAACCCCTGCCCTTTGAGGGTGGTCCAGAACCACTAGATCAGCCTGAAGGTCTCCTACCCTTACCCCACCCAGAGGGCCTACAACCACTCCCTGAGGAAACACACACCCATGAGGCATTGCCACCCTTGCCCTTACCAGAAGACATGAAGCCTCTTGAGGATGCCATCACAACACTTACAACTTCACCTCCAGAATTTGTGATGACAGATGAATCCCACACCATGACAACCCTTACTCCACAGGAGAAATCTTCAAATGAAACTGTTCTGTTGGAGCCTACAACCGGAGCTGAAGAGCCCATAGCAGAAGGTATAATAGGTGTACTCTATTAAACTAAAACAGAACAAGACTAACAATTGGTAGTATTTATATAACATGAATACAGTCTTTAAGCATAAAGGATGATAAGCAATTTCGTAAAACTTTAAAATGGAAAAAATGTTTAAACAAAAAAAATCATTCTTACAGTTAAAAAGTACAGGAAGTTTAGAGAAGTTTTATATGAAGTGATGCATTGTTTTAACCTATCGTTTACTGGAAGGAGGGAGTCCATGTGTTGATCTTATAGAAATATCATAATTCAGTAGTCAATAGGGTCATCATTAGTATGTGAGACATGTAACTTCATTGATTCAGTCTGCTATTTTTAACCTAGGCTTTGCTTCACATTCTATTCATATCGTATAATTCACAGAGGAGCGCTTTATCGACCCTGAGAGCATGGAGGCCTGGAACTACAAGATCATCTACACCCTCAAACTGAGCCACATCTACAAAACAGGGATGGGTCAAGAAGGTTGGAAGCTAGGTGATGAGGTACAGGTTGACAGCTCTGCTGCCTCTAGTCTGTGTGGCAAGACAAACCTCAAGACGGGAAAGAACTACCTCATTGCAGGCAAGTAATATATCAGTGTTCCAAGCTTTAAAAATTGTCTAAAGGCATATATAAGGCCATTTTGCATGTATTCTGCATATAAGTTCTACAGACATGAGCCAGAGAAAATGTTGACACTGTGCCACTTGGAGATGAAGCCATTTGAAACCCCAATTGTAAGCTTGAAGTATAGATAATCCATGACTTATGCCTTTAGTCAAAACATACTGTTCTTGATCTCGAGGAACATTGGCTATATAAATAGAACCTGCACATTGTTTTCTTCTTCCTTATTCTGAATGGACATAAAGGGTGACTCAAGATTTAATGATATGATTGCCTTATATTTATTCCTTCTTTGGACACATATACCAATATGTATGTTAATGCATACCTATTTTGCCATACCCTGAAATGATTTTTCAAACCAAGGTTCAAGTGCAAACCAAGTAGTGCTCTGTGACTGGGTCCAAGAACATCACAAGCTTACAACCAGACAGAAGCAGGGACTCAAGACAGTCTATGGGAAGTCCTGAGATGTGTGCCAGGTAAGTGTGTAACAGAACTATCTTCAGGGGCATCCCTAATGAAAAGTAGGGGGTAGGTGACACTCAAGCCATTCAAAATGGTCTAGTGACACCACTGACTATCTTTAGTGCCAAGACAGGAAAGATGTCCTGGTAGGTGAGCTTTAGGGGACCTGGTAGGGCTTCAAGTCCAATCTGATGTACTATGTAATGTATACCTTGCCATATGATTACTAGTGCATATCATTGGTCTCAAATCCAAGTTACCCTGTTTCCAAGATCATTGCCCTATCATCTAAGCCTTACTGCCTCCCAATATGTGACGAAAGACTAAAGAAGATGACCAAGTTCAAAGTGACAAAATAATCAAATAGCCAAGTAGGTTCATGACCGAGAAGAAGAAGAAGAATATGCTTTAATTTGGGAATGGTTTGTCACAGATCTAGAGAAATGTGTCAGATTCCTTCTGAATCTCGACTTGAATCAATTAGTACAATCTAGAATAGGTCTTACAACTAGTTCACTGCTACAAATGAGGGATTGGCAAGTAATGAGCTTGCTTTGTAAATAATTTCCTTTAAAATGTGACAAAAAAGTTCAATTCTTTAAAGAGTATTCTATTCCTACTTTTTGAAAAACTCTAATGTCACAGCCTATATTCATTAAAGAGGTCCAGTAACTTGTCTCAGATTCTGAAACAAAATCCTAGATTTAGCTCATGCTGCAATGATAATTATAAACCATAAGGTAAGTCATGAATCCCATGAATTTTACAAGCTGATCGCCTGTTTGATTATCAAGAATTTATGATTGGAAATCGAAACTAAACTTTGCATTTTCATAACACTACAATCTATTGGGGAAAACGAGTATGGTAAAACCGGTCACTCAAAGATTTTTACTTTTTTCAGGCACTTCTTGATCATTTTGAAGCGCAATTTTTGTAGGGCTTCAATATCACACCATATCACAGACACTGATAACACGTAAGGCCGTGCATCTCAGATTTAACATTGTTTAACGATGCCTTTAAAAGATATTGGAGATAATGGCCTATAAATTACCAATGGTGTCTTCTTTTCTCCCCTCTTTATCTCAAAACTCCTAGATCCATTCCTGTACCTCAAGCAGACACTGCAAGAAACCCAAGGAGAACCGAGCAACCACCTGTCTGTACGATGCATCTCAGGTCCACATAGGGGACTCCTACAGCCCTTATGACTGCATCGCATCCCACTCACGTTGCACCATGCGTCATGGACACAAGTGCAAGTGGCAGAAGAACAATGACTACCACAAGTGTGTCAAACACATGCTTCCTTGAAGAGAGGGACACTGGTGTACCCCAGGCCCTGGTATGAGGGCAACTCCTGTACCCATATTCCAAGAGTATGATATTTCAAAGAGAGAGAAAGAGTTTACCCAAGGACTTTATCAAAGTTGCTGACAAGTTTGTATTTCTTTATTATTCAGTTCACTAAATGATACAAAATTTATTACAGAAATACATATAAATTAGTCTAAATAGAGAATGAATATATATTATCTCTGTAACTAAACAATGAATGATGTGAATATTGTAAGATATAATGAATTGACATAGTAAAATGATATAACTATCAAAGTTGAAAACATTTCTGAAGAAAAGATTCACATGCATTTAAACAGCTTTATAAACTGGAATTGCATTCTAAGTGATACTTATAGAACTGCTACAATGTAGAGAATAGCCAAATAGTCATTCTCCTGGTCATTTTCTGGAAATATTTGCATCCTATTTGATGTCTTTTTGTAGAAATAAATATACTGAGGCATATTTAACAACGTTTGTAACTTAGTTACTCAGCAAGCTGTCCTCTATTTACAATCCTATTTTATTTGACAAAATTATCCTAGTAATTCAATTTTGAAATGGTTCTTAAACCTGTTTGTTAAAGATGTGCTAAGAGTGAGCCAGTATAGACAAAGCCCTCACTTTTATTTCTTGAGCATATTATATAATATGGCAGGGATAACTGCTATGAAACCTCTAAAGTATAATCATCACTATCAATAAAGTATATAAATAAACTTATAAAAATACCACTGAAAATGATCTTATTCATTTATGCTTTAACATTTTGATTAATATTCTGCTACAGCCATCGTCTGAATGTTGAACCTCTCAAAACTTGACTTTGGGAGATCTAGATACAGTCACATCCATGAATTAAAAAAAAAAACTCTCACTTTCAGAGAATGAAACTTTTTCACAACAATGCACTTTGCATCAATAAAAGCAGTTTTAAGCTTGTTTTAATTCCCCCTCCCTGAAAGAATGCAAGCTTTTTTGTATCATAAACAAATTTGCAAGGCTCACCATCAGATATAGGCCTATCACTAAAGTTCAATAATCATTCCTCTAGTTCCTCAAATTTTCTAGATTTCACTGACATTGTCATAAGACAAAGTATAAGTGCAGGTGTGTAATAACATGTGTCTATCTTAATGAATCATATAAATAATATGTAAATGTATATATTTCATGTGATTTATATTGTATGTTTGTTTGCTTTAAGCTAAGATGTACATATATGTTACCCATAAATCATGATTTCATTAGCTCTGAAGCTGTAACTTGCTTTCAAGTGGAGTGGGTTTTTACTGCAGTCAATGAATTGAGTTGTTCATGTATCAAGTCAGGAGTAGGAAAACTAATCCATCTTCTCCAGATTATGGTTTTAATCAAATACAATTTGATCAGTGATGGGGAAAACCTATTTCACATGAACTGCAGGCTACAGGGCTGGAAAACAATGCCCCATTTGCTACATCCAAGAAGCACGTTGGTATTACCTATGTCAAAATTGATGTTGAATATGTGATGCAGATTAGATTGATTTTGTAAAGTATCAAGTAGTCTTATAGTGTGAACCAGTACAACTGAAATGGTTTTATGCGTAGCATAGAAATACATTTTGACAAGTTTGGGGTATCTTACAATACTTAAACTACATGACTGACTTTTGGATTACATGTTTACCAATATTCATTGTTATTAGAGCTTCAGTCTGTATATATATCCAACACAGATACATCTATCAAACGATTCCATGGTCATGACCAAAGTGTTGATAACTTTCATGTTCCATGCACTTTTATGCCTGTCAAGTACAAAAAGAAAATATGTTGAAGACATAATAAATATATCCAGTGTATATCTGAAGTGTTAACTTTTAGTGCACATGTACATTTACTTCAAATATAAGGGCTAGAAGATTGCTATAGATACATAAGCAAACTTTGATATCTGAAAGGATAGAAATATGGTTGCATCACAAATTAGAAAAGAAAAAAATCAGAAAGAGATAATAATATCCCATGCTTATTCCAAAGATGTAAACAGACCTATATTGGTTCCCACTAAAAAGCTGATTTCTTCAAAAAAATCTATGAAGAAGAAAAAATGACTTTGTAAATTATATCTGGCTTGGTACAAGCTAGTAAAATGTTTTTTCCATCTCTGTGACACCACATGCTGTTGATGAATTTAATAGAATAATAATTATTTTTCACTCAAAATGTAACAAAAATATGTAGTATCCTAGTTATGTCATGTTTTTCCATGTTTGTAATGCTGGCTTTGTTTACACTATCTAACTTTCAATTAAACTATATATGATGTAACTGACATGTGCGAACATTGACAGCTGGATAGCTCAGATATTAATGTCCATTGATATATTGATATTGTCAATTAAAGTTATAGTAAATATACAAATATCATTGTCTTGGTAGCCTCCTATGTCTTTTAATCTGAAATCCATAATGTATGAATATAATACTTGAAAAAAATTATGGGCTGGTGATATTAAATTCCAATCAATAATTGTTTCTTCAGAGTTACACAAATACAATAAAAAATTAAACAGCTTCGTACACTAAGATCATTTTTATCTTAATCTATAAATAAATTCAGACAGGCTATAAAAATTGAAATAACCTTCAATACAAAGTATAAAAGAAAAAGAAATTAAACCAGCAAGACATTCTTAATAAAATTGATTTTCAAAGAATAATCTTTTCTTTGTGAGCACTTCAGGGAATTTATCAATTCAACACAGGAGCCACTAAATTTCTTTTAGAATTAATGCTACTTCATGGAAAAGAAAGACTTGCAGCTGGCAACAAATGTCCAAGAATGACGATATTCTCTTGGGGTCTAGATCAACTGTGTACTGTGTACCACTATTGTACCCCCTTCTATACTTCCACGTAAAGGCAGGATGGGGGTAAGTCTGACCTCTGGGGTAGGGGGAAAACCTAGCTTGACCTTTATCTGGAAAGGCTAGCAGGTGAATGGACTCTTGTAATAATAGGAAGGGGGTTCACAGTACTGATTACATAGAAAAGTTCATTTACTTCAGACACCCAGTAGTGGCCTGTTCCACTTTGCCCTCCATCACTAGGAGCTTCAAACAGATGTCTTTGCTCAAAATAAGAGCATTATATACACGGCATATGCTCTGCTAATGATACATGTAGCTCTACATTCAATGTTCTCCATCAACCAGAATCCTAACTTCAAATCTAGAACCCAAACCCTGTATTGAACTCTAAACCTAACCAACAGGAACCCTTACCTTAATAAGGGGAGCTGAATGTGAAAGATTCAGTCAGCATTACTGTGGGCCATGGAGAATGCTAAGTAATAAGTAAATTATTCCTGCTTTGCTTCAGCGATGGTCATACATCTGTCTGATCTGGGCCCCTAGCTATGGAAGACAAAGCTTGGAAACTAAATGGTCTATATTGATTATGAATAAAGCCTGACAAAAAATGTCTCCAAAGCAAATGGTAGATAGCCAAAATAGGAACAGGCTAGGCCTTTATGGGCATTTCATATTTCAACTAGTACTGATACCAATAATCAAATATACCATGCACTGAGAGGCTCTAGTTGAAATTATGGATCGAGGTGGCAGAAATAGCACTAGTGGCTTGAAATAGTGCATGATATATTTGCTTTATATTTTTCAAACTAAATGCTTGGTATATTTGTTTTATATCACTTCGTTACGATCCGAACGTTTGACTTAATGAATGGCTGACATATGACAAATATAAAACAAATTAATCAATACCATGTACACTCTGATAGTGTTACACTACTCTCATATCATCTGTTTAGGACCAGAAGGGTTTTTACTCATGTAATTTAACACAGAGTTAATTCCCTTCTCAGTGGGCTGCAATTATCTGTTAAATCAAATATATATCAACGATCAAGTATTTGTGCGCACAATAAAACAAGTACAGGATGAATATTAAAGGAACTATGTCCCATTTGCAGGCCAAAAAATAAAATGGTTAAATTCCAATGGCATTTAAAAGATAAAACTAATTTAGAACTTCCCTAAAACAATTAAGGAGGGCTTGAAAATGTCTTTTAGTGGGAAAATGATGACTATTAGTTGTCGAATCGACTTAAGAGCTATAGGGCTAGTAAGTAATAGATTGATTTTCAGACCATTGTACCGAATGGTCATACGTTTTATGCCGTGCAAAGATTCAATCAGTTTAATTTTGGCCATTACAAGAAGTCGGTTATTGATGTAGACAAATGCTCATGTACCCTTTACAGATCATTTTATGTATGTTATTACCAAAGAAGGAAAAGGCCAGTGAGTCACTCAGTAGTGTCTGACAGTGGAGTCTAGCAAGTAAACGGGTTTCCATGCATAATTTGAATATTAGGACACTGCTAACGTTTAAATTTCACAGATAGGACATTTATAAATCCTGACAAGTTCTACAGAATTTGATGTTGGCTGCATAAGGGATATAGTATCTTTAAGTAGGAACCCGACATATTTTTTTTTTTTTTTATTTCATATGGATTTGATGCTGATATTCATATCTCTCATCTACTTCAGAGGCATTACAAAAGTAAATGACATTTACCAATACCACTGTATAACAGTTCCCGGAAACTGAAGATCACAAAATACCAGTCACAAGGGCCATTGTTACCCTTTAGATAGGATCCAAAAAGAAGAAATGTCAATTATGTCCTAAGTGCTTTCACTCTTACTCATCTTAGGCATGTGGGACACCTTCCAATTTATAATTCTGTTCATACAATAGACATCTAAGAAAATATTGTATAAGATACAAGGTTGACTGAATGATTCATTGCAGGCTTGGTTCGCTTGGTTTGACAAATGGCAACATCTGAGTTCAATGTGAGAATGACTGGGCCAACAATCATATAACCCCCAAATTATGGATTATAACAGAATGACAAGAAAGAGAGTTATATGCCATTAATTAAATTTGTTTCTCAGAATCAAAATATTAAAAAAACAAATAGTTTGATAATTATTGAAAAGTCATTAGTTATTGAGGACAAATGCCTCGAGATCATCATCATATTTTTAGGTGTTTCCCCCCTCCCCCAATGATTTCTACAATATATTGGGCATAGAGAGATAGATAGACAGATGCATTTGTAGATAGATACCTACTATTTGAAAACGTGTCTATGAAACATTTTTTTTAATCTCTATAGCTTCCATATTTGTATGTGACTATTATCTGTGGTGATGAAATCTTGTGAAAAGGCCATTCCATTACCATAAGCACAGATTTAATTAAAACGCAAGAAGTAAATTAAGTATTGAAAGAATAGAGTTTTATGTTATTCTCTAACAAATGCACAAATTACATATAATGATGCAACTCACTTGTATTCTTATTTTTGTTTTGGAATAATGTTTGGTGAGGGACTTTGGTTGTTTGGTTGGCAACTATCATTTCAAAAAGTTGTTGGACTGTAAAGCAAATCAAATTACAAATACTTGATTGCAAAATGGGAAACATTTTTTTTGTTTAAATAGCAAAATAAACAAGGAAATATCTTGATTAACTTTGTTTTGATTGCTATCTATTTTACTATAACCCATTCACAAAATTGAGGTTGCATCTGACCATATTTGCTCATTTCATCCATATAAGTACGTTACAGGAGAAAAGTTGATTTGCGATACATGACATCACAGAGAATGGGGTGGAGCCGAGCTGGGAGGGATAGGAAATGGACCTGTAACTGAGATTTCCTTCTATCCAGACAGGTGCTATGTTTGGAATATCCACCTTATCTTGTCCAGCTTGGTCTGCTTATACAGACTCTAACATCAGAACAAAATGATGTCTTTAAACCGAACCTAAATCAAAGAGGTACTATACAGAGTCAGGATCTACTAAGGGTAGTCTTCAGTGCATAGAGTTCCTTCAATATGACCAAGAAGTTACCAGGTAACTTCTTGATATGACTGACAATCAAACTACATGCGTAAACAACCTTCAGCCAAATAATGTTTTAATTTTGTTTAAATCTTTTGAAAGTGAGGAGGGAGTGTTTTATTTTCAGAGAGTACAGATCTCATAAAATCATACTGTGAAACCTCTTCTTATAGCACATTTATTTCGAACCCCCCCCCCCCTTAACTAAACCTAGCAAAGCAGCTCCAAATAAATAAGTCTCTTGGCAAAAAAATGCAATATAAAAATAAATGGAGAAAAAAGGGAAGAAAATAAAACCTAGCTTATTCAATCCCCTCTCGCTCCTTTATAACATCTATAACATTACCTTCTGGGAAACATCAAGATAATCATATTTGACACTAATTGTATTTTTTAAAAATGCACTCAAGGAGTGTTATAATTTATTTTTTAAAGTCCATATGATATACATAGCTACTTCAAGAAAGCTTAGAACCAAGACTAGACAGAGAAGGAAACTGGCAAACTTCCTGTCACAGGTCACTTTCCCCGAGGGAACTGTGATGATGTCATCAGAACAACTGACCAATCACAGCCCTCATATCCAAAGCACTGAGCAATAGTAAATTACTCTGGTTGTGATGTGACCCTTCTACTAGCTCCCTGGCTGGTGTTATTTACACAGCTATTTGTTTCCTCCTCTCTGACGTCTATTTTCAGGTAGTCGCCAAGGCCAATAAATTTGTTATTTTTATCCGAATTCATTCTATAAAGTAAACTTGTTTTTTAAATGTCAAAAGCAATGAAGAACAAAATTATGTTTATTTAACATTATACGTCGAAAAACAAACTCTGACCCTATGCAGTCAGCAAATTATTATAATGGCTAAGATCTGGGGGAAATGAATTGCATTTTTCTGAATTTGAGGAATAAATTCCTACCATCTCTATTTTTTCTGTATTTACCAGAAAATTGTTTTTGTTACCTTTTATTATAAATATGCTAATTGGGGCAGGAAATTGATAAAACACTACAGTTTCTAGTTTCATCCCATTTGTTTTAAGGAGAAGTACATACCCTGATCACCATGAGAATTAGATTTGATAGAATATGAACATTCAGAGAATCTGGTCTGTAAATGTTTGAGAACTTTCTGATGAATGATAATTTTGTTTTGCTTTGAACTTTTGAAAATCAACATGCAAATTAGCAACTATATTATTTCTTCCAGTGAGCTACTCTCTATCTGTTTGGTACAAAAATTAACATATTTCTCTTGATTTCATATCAAAACTTAAGATTCAGGATGGTTTTGGAAATGTTCAATACAAAAGAAGCTGAAAGTTTTTTCGCAAACACAATCAAAGAGTTGCAATAATCTAAAGGGATCTTTAAAATGTCCAAACTAAATCCATTGCCTGCAGGAACTAGATGGTCCCTGTACGAAGCCTATAGGAATGAAAGAATTCTGTTGTCAACGGTTTATTAACTTTCTTTAATATTCTTTCCCTCGGCCGTTACCCTAACACTGTTCCTATTTTTTCTTAAATCAAATTTGATGCTACAACTTGATCATTTAATGCTTTTTAAGAGGGAACATTTCCTTTTTGTCACAGAAATGCATGGAAGGGGTCCCAGACAGAACTAGGTCAATATCTTGTCACTCTGTCCACCAATTTCTTTTGAGAATTGCACCATATCTAGGACATAGCGTTGACCATGTGTCAGCATCAAATTACTTCATACATTATTAGGATACCATAGTAATTAGAGTCTTCCACTCCCTGAAACAAAATTGCAAAATTCCTCAAGGTTTGCCTCAATCTGATTGCATCATAGCTCTGTTTACCTTATGAAAACTGTTGTAATTGGTATGACAGACAACACCCTATTGCACAGAGTTAGATGGTATTGCAAAGAATTGTGAAATATTAAACAGATTAATTAAGCCAGTGATAATTACTTTCCGCTATGTCTTGTTTTGAATGAATCATCAACTATGGAAAAGCAAAAACATTGTCAAACTTATAAGAATGATTATTGAATTGCATCACTTCAAATGGATGTAAGATGGTGCTGCAAAAAATAGAATTGCTAAATGAATGTGTTTTCTTTTGTATTGTTTTTTTGTTGTTGTATTGTTTTGCTTCATTAATTATTTCATTGACTATTTATTTTTTGTAGTAAAATTGCTCAATCAATTTAAACAAATGGGTTCTAGAGGCTGCTCATCCTCTATTCCAACAAAATTAAATATCAGCTGTTTGGAGCCGAAAGAACATTAGCTCATATACTTTAACAGAGAATCAACGCCCTTAAAGGTAAAGACCAGTTATGGTCATGTGATTGCATTGTGAAAGAAACGTTGTGGAATCGATCAGAAAAGGTTGATCATCTAGCATCTAGCATCTAGCATCTGCAAGGTTCTGAAATCATCAAAATGATAAGAAATTTGGCCAATTCTTCGTAAAGTTACAAGCACTATACACAGAAAGATGTATATGGGACTACCCTATATCTCTCACAGACCATGAGAGAAACAAATTTACCAAATATATGAATTAGTAAGCGGTTTCCCGGCACATTTTATATCATCATGTATTAGTCAAAACATATTCTTTCACATGATTGGTAATGAGAGCTTCCATTTCATTTTTTGAACTTGGGGTGTTTCCAATACTGGTCTTTACCTTTAAGGCTCCAACCAGATGATATAAAAAGTGCATCAGAAGGTGAAAATACTTCAACAACTAATGTGATCTGTTTCTGTTTATTCTGGTCAAGCTCTAACATCATTAGTATTGCAAACCAGGAGCAGTACATATGGTAACCTTTTCCGGAACATGACGGTTAAGCAAGCATGGCAGACCACATAGTTTATGTTTAAGGAAAAGATATGCCTCTTTCCTAAAATTAGGTGCATCATTTCTTTCCTATGACAACATTTCTATACCTCAGTTCAAGTTCATAAAAACTGGGAAACTTTGTTTTGTTTATACATTTGTTTTGGCTTACTAAATTTGCAAAGTAATAACATAACCCACACCAGTTCAGCGTAAAAACAATCATGATTCTATAAACTGCATGTCTGGTGATGCCTAAACAATACTTTCCACAACCAAACAGTTTAGAAAACTGGCCACATCTTTTCCTATACAAAACATGACATAGGTGATCCAACCTACAACAACAAAAAAAGGGGAAAAAAGTAAAAGACAGACACATTCATATCGCATGTTAACTTTGACAGGTAACATTTAAAACTTTTTGAAACTTTTTTGGCATAAACCCAAAATGAGCCATTACTATGTTTCCAGTCTATGTTTCATCAATTTGTAAGGCACACCAATCCCCCTTGAACACGCTTCTATTAATAACCCCTACCTCAATCTTTTCTACTGGCCCATTCATACTAAAGGAAAATGAACAATATTTGTATATACAAACTTTGGGCCAAGAATCATCATATCACAAAAGGGGCACACACACATGAAAATTGTCATTAATAACAAAACATAGTATACAGTGATTGGTTATGTAGGGGTCAGTTAATACGACACTTGCCAATCATCAATGCATGCTCACAAAAAAGCCCCTTCCAGTTATTACAAGATTTGTATGATGCAACATTCAGACAAGAAGAGGACCTGATTTATGACTGAGTTTTCTTTCAAAACAATACCGATACATGAGTTTTGCTAAATAAAGTTGTGTTATAAAATGTTCAGAGTAGAAGAAAAAAATGAATTACTTACGGGTTCTGATTCATTTCTGAGTTTCCATTCAAAACGATGCCCAAACATGCGTTTTGCTATATAAAGTTGTGTTATAAAATGTTCAGAGTAGAAGAAACTAGATGGAATTTTGACTGCGCGCAGTCGAAAATGATGCCTCCGCCATAGAGCAATTTTTAAAATTCAAGTTGATTGTAATCCATCTGTCGGTTTTTTAATGATA
>BEXV01000128.1:190456-234146 GCA_003118195.1 Hemicentrotus pulcherrimus
AGACAGACAGACAGACAGAGAAAGAGAGAGAGAGAGCGTGCACGTGGTAGGTTAGGTACCTTGTGCAAAGTAATGGAGAGGAAGGTAAATGACAGGCGATAGGTTGAGAGTCGGTAGGGGAGTTAGGGTATATATACCACCATACACCAACATGAAGAATCATTGTAACTTGAGAAAGTTTGTATCACCTTATCACAGCACCTAGATAAATTGGTTTTAGGAAAACTGTTCATGAGTGTGCATTAGTTCTGGATATGAGAATTGTACATTTGCTCAAACACCATCTGTCTACCAAGAAAGAACTTGAGGACGCATCACCACGCAAAAGGTTGATGAACGGAAAAGAAGACAATTTTATCATCAAGAAGTGTCTAGTATAACAGGAGATAACCATTTGTCATTAGCAGACTCAAGTTCTACAAGCAGACACTTAACTTGTGGTATTCTGTTATCAGCAGTACTACAGGGCCCCCATCTTTCTTATTTTTCATTTTTCTTCTGAGGAGTTTATCAGTTTCCATAGCAACCATGCAGCTAAGACAAGCATCATCATCATCCCTCCTGCTCTGTGTACTGGTGCTGATTGTCACCAAGATGACAGATGCCTGCTCATGTATGCCTGCTCACTATCAAACACTATTCTGCAGAGCTGATGCTGGTAAGTTGGACCTCTGACCATTCCAATGTTATGGTTCTTAAGCCTCAAAGTTAGAAATATTCTGTAATAACTGTCTGTGGATATTATAATTACAAATAATGACAATAATTACGAAATCTAGATATATGTTGCACATTTGCACATGTGCAAAGTGTACCCAATTCTTAAAGAGGAATAGCAGTATTATCAGCAGCAGTAGAAGTAGTAGAAGCAGTAATGCTAGTAATAGTAGAAGTGGTAGGAAGATTCATAGAAGTGAATGCAAATATAGCAGCATATCAAGGGTTGATGAGTAGGTTACTCTTCCAAACTAATAGGTTTACATATGGGGTGTATCCCCTCCATCCACTGCTATTACTCTTCAAAACTAGTAGGTTTACATATGGGGTGAATATGAGGTCCCCTCCCCTGCTATTTAAAAAAAAAAAATACTTGTTTCTACTTAGTCTGTGAGCGAATGGCGGCAAGTCAAATGCGACATTACATTTTACATTGTTTTAGAGAAGGCAGATAAAGGAGCAATTTGTTAAGGATACAAAATATGGATAAATTCATGTAGAGGTAAAGCCATAGTGAGACCAGTCTGCTATGATTCATGCAAGGGCTATCACCTAGAGTGCTGCATGTGTTGGCATGAACATCATCACCATTTGGTTACCACAAATGAGCCATCTTCCTAAGTTTTAAACTTTTGCTGCAAAGTTTGGATCTCTAGAGAGTTACTTCTTGGCAATGGATATAGGTTAAATTAATGTCCTTTCTTGTTTTATATTATGAAAAGTCTGTTCAAGATTGGCTCGTGAAAGAACAGGCTGTCAAATCTGAGCCAAAAACGCTTTCCCACTTTTAATATTTTCATCAAAATGTATGCACACCAATTTCCTCCATCTTAATACAAGTATGTTTTTTAAATAAAAAAATGTGAGAACATATGTTTTGCGTTGAACGTACATGTTCTGCGATTATGAGCCAAATTTCAAGAGACCGGTATTTATTTGAATACATACATGATTCATCTTAATTGGAATATCTCCAATCGTTTCAAGGTCCTTAGTGTATGCAATAACACATATACTAGTATATGAGTGCCAGAGTTGACTCATTTTCTACCGGAACCGGCCGGGTCCTGTATTAAACCCATGGTGAATATAAGTATTAAGTCTTTAATGGGTTAAAACTTTTCTGACTCTCATGTAATGAAATGCGCTAGCTACAATATGATGTCAACTTTTAACTCAACTTCAACTCTGAGTCAATCAACTAACCAAAACTACACCTCAAAATCCAATCACAACCCTACCCTAACCCTTAATCTTCCACATAATTAGGACCAAAGCAAATCCCTGGAATAAAACATATTCTTTCATAATCTCTCCATCTTTGTTCCTTCATTATCTCTGCTAGAATGGCTCGTAGTTGGATATACCTCTGCCCATAGAAACTCAAACTATTTTCCACAACTCTCTTTAAATTCTTTGTTTTAGTTATCGAGGGAACCATCAAGAGCACATCGTTCATCTATGGCGACAACGCGGTCTCCAACAACGATGTCTATGGCTCTTCAATGGACTACAGCTATGCGGATCTCCTTCCTCCACTGGTTCTCCCTCGGTACCCTCTCTTCGTCGTCTACAACGTGACTATCAAGGAGGTCTTCAAGGGGGAGGAGTTGGTTGGCATGACGACCGTATCCGTGTCTAGCGCAGCCAGCGGAGCAATGTGCGGAGTAGCTGATCTCCAGGATGGAGAGGCCTACATTTTGAGTGGTGAGAGCTAAGAATTATATGCAGTTCATATGTTAAAGGGTTAAAATGTAATTAAGGGATGGAAGGGAGAAGATGAATACATGAGAAAACAAACACAAGTCTTTTCCTGTTCTTGATTGTGACTACACTCCCAAACATTTGAACTTTCTATGACCATGACTTTTGAAGGCAACACAAAAATATTCCTGGCAGCAGCTCCCATGTTTTAAGCTATTATGCAGATGATACTCTCTCAAGGTGAAAGCTAAATCTATGATAATAGGGCGACGGAAGTGGCTTCATAATTAAGACTCATTGATAAAAATTAAAAATGCTGAAAATGAATAAAAAATGCTAAAAACAAATAAAAATTGACATTAACAAATGTTATATCATATCAAACTTCAATTGTTGGTAGTGTGTAGACTAGGGAGTGATTACGAACAAAAATTTGATGGAGTGGGAATCAGATTACTCAACAATACATCAACCAATGTTCCTTCACCTTTTGCGCAAAGGAAACAACTAGTCTATTTCTGTTCGATACAAAACATTTGTGACTCTACTATCCCACGATTCCCCATCCGTCGGGAGCCTGTAACACCCCCTCACTGTCTACCCCCCTACTCCCACCAACCCACAGAGATATGACATTTCAAGTTGATACATTCATGTGATCAACAACACCTAACCAATTAGAAATGCTCGGCTGGTATTGTAATTAAAAAAAAAAGAAGAAATCAACACTGCGTAAATCAGATTTTGTTAGATGTCTTGGTCATGGTACCTTGGGCGTGGCTGCCACCATTATGAAATGAGGGAGGTCGACGAGGAGGCAGGGTACTTATTTTTCATCCAATTGATTGTGATGCATGATATATAGGGCTGCCTCAAATTGCAAGATATTTGTTGAATACAAATGAAGAAGATACGGTTCAACTCAAGTACATCGAAACACAGAAAGATATGTTGGACTCATGGGGACCATTACACATCTCATGCATTTTACAAAGAACAAATCAGACAATTGGGAAAAGAATGATGTGGTTTGTGGTTCTGTACCTCAATTATGAGTGCTGGATTCTACCACGACAAACAAAATATAAGTTCAATACAAATTGGGATTCAATTGAATTGGATGCACAAAGCCAGTCTTCCTGAAATGTAAAATATTAAATCAGGGAATCTGTTATGTCAAGATGGATGAAGAGAAACAGAATTAGAACATTTCTATCTCACAAGAAAGACTTCATGAGGCCTACTTGTAAACTGGATTGCAAAATAAGGAATCCACACTAAAGGTTAACTTAGATGAAGAACTTCCCCGATATTGGAAATTGCAGTATAACATTGGATTCACAAAATCAATACTTAAATGGGTTGAATTACAGACTGGTAAACCATTAACAAGAACAAGTTGCCTAACAGACATGGTATATAACTATTCAACCTCAGTAGTTAAGCCCCTTCTCATCCCTCTCTAGTGTTACCCTTTCCATAGCAATTAAGGTTGCAATAAGAATAGAATTACATTTTAAAATGTCATATCTAGAGTGAGAATGCTGTCAACTTACATACTCTAACCGAGCTAACACCCCCTGGCACCAAACCAATTTGGTGATTCAAATCCCAACCCTCTTACTTCTATACACCCATTCAGCAATCAAATAAATATCAAAACATTTCCAATTTTCATGGTTGACAATAAAACTAAACCTTTAAGAAAAAGTGAAGTTATTTAGCAGTCATGGTCATTCACTCAGCAGGCTAAGAAGTGAAATTAACTTCTATTTTCACCCAAACCCAGTGGAGCTAGTAATAAGTCAGTTGCAGCCGGGAGTTGAGATATTTTGAGGATTATTATTTTCTCTCTCTTTTGCGCTGCATGCAGCCACTTCATCATGAGGTTGTTTTCCATCGAGCACCTCGGCAGACAGTGGAGCGTAGCACATCAATATTAAGAGTTGTCAGAATTGCTTATTAATATCCTTTTTGATCTCCATACACTGCAAGCATCAAGGGAATATGATGAAGGCAATTAAGAAAGACTTTATTCTAAATGGGCAAGGGGACATCGTAGTTAGTAATTTAATGGTATGAGATTGCCATATCTGAATGATATAACAGTTGGAATATATAAATTGAAATGAATTTTTTTTTTTAAGGTGGCACCCCCCCCCCCCCCCCCNNCCCCCCCCCCCCCCCCTTTATTGAGTGAAGCGATTCTGAAGAGAATTAAATTTGATGACAACTACAATCAAAAATGTAATCAATTGGAGAGAAAAAAAAGCTTGATAAAAGTATTTTAAAATGTTGGTGCTCTGTAAGTATATTAAACAGAAAAAGAAACAATACATTTTCACAAGCTAGTAAATGATGAGAATAGAACTACAGTTGGACTGATCAAGCACATTTTCCTGAGAACATATTACAGCGCTGAATACTATAATTACCCTAACTCCATGAAATTCTCCATTCTAGGGTAACTATTACCTTACCTGGATGGGAAGTAGCAATTTTAGATTAACACCTTGCCAAAGCATGTGTTCGTGATGTAGCAAGGATTCAAACTTCATAGTGATCCACAGCCCAGTGATTTATCCACCAGATCATGATAACTCAAGCTAATTGAAAGTATAAAGGGTGCAGTTAAGAGCTATATGATCCTTCCCATTATTATTATTATCTCTTTTTTTCTTCTTCATTGTACTAGGTTTTGTATGGGATGGAGAGCTTAATGTTGGTCTGTGTAGCAGTTGGGTCCAACCAGTCAATTCACTCTCAGTATTCCAGAAGAGAGGACTCAAGCGTCTCTAAGCAAAGTCATGCGACGACTGTCGGGTAAGATTCTTAAACATAATAACCTTTATTATTCATTCGAACCACCAAAACCAACACTGAAACAATCAATAACTGGTAGAACATTAGCTATTTGAGTGTAATTCATTGTTTGGTCTGGTGATGGTCTTGAAGGTGTTAATGGGGATACACAAGCTCTGTCTCTATGATACTCAGCCCCCACAAAAAATCCCTACTGTTAAGAACAGGTTGTGTTTATGAACAGCCTGTCAATATATCACTTTATTAGGAGCGTAGTAAAATGTTGCACTTGTTTCATTTTAGCACAGTCTGGAGTACTTTTCTAGCCATCATTTTTGCTATTTTGCAATCTTAAAATTCAGGAAACAGAAATATTTCTGAAGACATAAATAACTGTTTTCATCTTAGACTGTTTGGTAAGTTTCAACAGGTCGATTGAAGCAATTAATGCCCACAACCAGTTTCAAGGCTTCTACCAGAAACTAATATACTACTTCTACATAAATTAAGTGCAAACTAGACTTTGAAGTAATTTTCACAAGAACTACCGACAAGTGCTGCATAAGTCTTGATATAAAAATTAAAATAATAAATTATTTCATGTTTAATGATGAGGATAAAGGAAGCTAATATTTCACTATCTCTTCTTCATTCTCTCTCTCTCTTTCTGACTCCACAGATCTGTTCAGCAAAGTATGACAATGATTGCCTGCCCACCGAGGGGTGCATGGGGTCTTACGCATCACCTTGCGTCAGAAGGAACTCTGCATGCATCCGCAACAGCAAGGGACGCTGCTCCTGGAAAAATAGCAAGTACCTGAGGCTTTGCTGAGCATCTCGTCATCACCAGATAGACCTATTCATCCCTCTGAAAGATTGTTCTTAGAGCCCGTTCACACGACAGGAAAGTTATACCAAATTTGTAAGAAGAAATGTCATATAAAGAAACAATGTATGGCGAAAGGGACACTAACACATGATAAAAGTATCATACAAAAAGTTGTATCAAGAATCTAGATTTGATGAGATCTTATGTTTAGAGTCAGCTATAATGACAGTTGGCCAATCATATTGGTCCATACTCATTATAATCCTCGGCTAGTCACAGTTTTCTTTCCATGTGACGCTGCAATTAGAAAGAGACCCTGATTTTTTTGTCGGGTTTTCATTTGACATAATATTCAAACATCTGTTTTGCTATACAATGTTTTATCACACAATGTTGTATCTAAACTAGAAAAAAAAGCTGTTTATTGTAAATCTATCTGAATGGAGATTTACAGTCTTGATATCATCATCACCCTGATAGTAATGATTGCTTGAGTGTAATATCCAAGGTCGGAAGAATGACAGATGGCAATTTAGTCTCCTTTTCATTTTAATTGGACCTTACATTCACTGACACCAAAGCTGCTATATGAGCGATTAATGAGAAAACTTGTTTGAGGAGTTTTTGGCTTCATGTACTGCATGACTGTCCTAGCGTGAGGGTTATGGAGAGGGCAGGGAGGGTGTTGAATGCACAATAAATAGGAAAGCGTAATCAGCTGATATTCAACAGAAAATTATCTTACTTCTCTACAAATTCAAGCTTGTTTCTTTATTTGCCTTTTACAGAGCTTTAATGAAATTATTCACATAAAGTTAGAACTAAAACTTATCAGTCCATATTGCTATCAAGGTTTGATGGGACCAATTGAACATGGATTAAGCTACAAACATATGTCTTCCTTATTACTTTGCTAAGATAAGAAATATATATTTCTTGTTGTTCTTCCATTTTTGTCTTCCTGTCCTGAGTGAATCTACTATTGCTATGGCCTTATGTAATACACATCCATGTCTAAACTTTTCATCACATGAACTTGTCACACTATGATGTTGATAGTTACAGTACTATTTTGTGAAAATGGTAGTTTACCTATCTTTGTATAATGAGAGTATGAGGATATCTTTTTCTTATGAAGCTTAGTTTCAAATGTACCTTTTTGGTGAATGTGAGAGTGCAATAGTATTTGAACATGTATCCAGCCTTTGTATGTCTTTTAAGTAAAATCATTTCAGTAACGGTAAGATTTTGCATGTCGTAAAGAAATTGAATAAATATTACAATTATGAAAATACACAGTATTATTAATATTGTTAACGAAAGAACAGAGAGTCTTGCATTACATCCACTGAATTCAAGCTTCACAAATATAAAAAATCATAACCAAGGTTCTATTCTAAAAGGGGTCTATATGATGACAACTCTGGTAAGCTTGAACTTTGAGGGTGCTAGTACAAGCTAAGCCAAAGCTACACATTATTGAACGGTTCCTTACTTGTCATTGGAATTTCATGTGACTTGAATAAGATTTATAACAAACAAAATTTGATGCATTCTATTATTTTGTCTTAGAATTTTGTTTACTATTCCTTCCATATGTAATGCACATTCCTGTAAAAGTATTTTGTTTTATCATGTATATAGCATTTGGGACAGGGAGATCTACTTCTTTTTGTATGTATGAATATTTAGTGTATAAAAAGTATTCAAATATTTATTCCCTGAATATAAGAAATGTTTATGTCAAATATTATGAAGCCATTCATGTTTTTGAGTACTTAGATGTTTAGAAAAATAAAAAGTGATGTTCCTTTAATTAAAAAAAACTGCATTATTCAATTTCATTATTTGAAGTTTCATGAATATGAGAGGGAGAATTGTGGTAATAGAATAGTGATGGTAATGGTGACAGTGATGACGGCAATGGAAGTGGTAATGGTGGTTGTGATGATGATGATGATGACGATGATGATGATAATGAAAGTGTAAAATGAGGATGGCGATAACATCGTGGTTGTAAAAAAGATTATGGTGATAAAGTTGTGGGGAATAGTGATCATGATGATGACGATGGTGATTATTATTGTGGCAGTGACGGTGATGAAGATAGTATAATAATAATGGTGGTCATAGTGATGGTGGTGATGAGTTCATTCCAAAGTTTAAGTAACATGACTAGATGATTATGAGAACTTAAGTAACCATCATGATGATTAAAACATAGAATATGAAAACAGAGACACACTGATGATTCATGGCTACATTAGTGGTTGAGGTAAGGAAATCTCTCTTTTCACAAGTATGGAGGTATGGTCAAGTAAAAACATAGTACCATTTTTGCTCTCAGCAGATAATAAGGTAATAATAAGAGAGATGATGAAGACAAAGGTAATGATGATGATTACCATGGAGATTACAGACACAGAGATGGCATGTTGAGTATCATAGTTAATCTACACCATAACATAGAAAAAGGAAGAAAGGTTAGTGTTACTGAAAATGCTTATCAATCCTAACTATATCTCAACAAGAGGTGGCACTCTTCATATTTGTCATATCTGCAAAACAAGTGCACCACAGTTGGCAGCCTGGCAAACTCTCAAACTGTCAACCTCTCTCTCCCATTCACACTCTTTCTGTCCTTCCCTACTTTGTCTCATTATATCTAGATGAGAGTGGGAGCTTGAGAAATGAGGAAGAGTAATAGAGATAAACATTTCTTTTTCTTTCAACTCTTGACTCATTTCCTCCTACCTTAAAAGTTGTTACAAAAGAATTCTCCTCTCAATTATTTTCTCTAGCTCTTCTTTAATCAATAACTGTTGCCAAGACCTGACATACAGAATAAGAGATCTACAGTTCACTAAATGAAATCATTTAATACTTTAGCAACCACCAAGACAACTTTTCATAAACACACAAAAAAGGGTAATTATATCAATTGAATCACAGTACCAGACACCAACGTCAGAAGGAAACCATATTTTTTATTATTGAAGACAGAATTTAAAAAAAAGAGAAAAAAAGCTATATTACATAGCTGATGTCAAGATGATAATGGATTTTCTGTCAAAACCACAAATTTGCAGCTGAGGTATTTTCAACTTCAAGGCAAAATTAAACCTCAAAACATTTTGAATAAAACATAAATCATTACATATTTCATTTGTGATTCTCAAATGGCACAGCTGAAAATACCACATCGACATTAAATCTATCCCAGCAAGCAATAGTTATTGATTTATTCCTGCTTGTAGATCTGATATTTTTTATTATACATCATTTCTCCCAAACTGTGGAATAACCTACTGATACCTCTTCGTAACCAGCAATGTGTTGAGACCTTCAAAATTTATCTAAAAACTCACATCTTCTCTTAAGAATATAACTGTGAAGCGCATTTGAACATGTATATAGAAAAAGTGCTATATAAACACATTATTATTATTATTATTCTGTGTAATAATTTGTGTATGTTTGATATGTTTTTTTATGGGAATACGGGAATACAGCACATGAAAGTTCAATATATCATTTTCACATACAAACTCAATTGAACTGATTGTGTCATGCTGCCCTCTTTGGACAATGTCCATACAGAGTTCCTACCCACCTATCTCTCTCTACCCACTTTTAGATTAACTTCTTGCCAAAGCATGTTAGTGATATAGCAAGGATTAAAAACTACATACCCCGTGATCCAGTCTTTAAAATAATAAAATCTGATGTATGTCCAACCTCTCTAGATTTCTTTTCGCTCTTTTCTTCCCTTTTTCCCCTCCTACCTCTTCATGATCTATATGTACTTTCTCCTCTCTCCCCTTCTCTCTTTTTTTCCCTATCTCTCTCTCTCTTTCTCCCTCTCTATCTCTTGACCTTATTTTGATATTGCACCCTAAAAACAATGGGTTCAGGAAGAAAATCATTTGCACCTCCTTCAAGAGTATATAATGAGAAAAGGCTATCAAAAATGGTAAAGAATGAGAAATATAGTTGAGGATTAACCATTTCTATACAAAGTGCAATTCTGGTGAGTTAGTAACTTAATACTCTTTGGCTCGGTCTCTAAAGAGTAAAAAAGAAACAAAATGAGGGGGCAGGGGGAAGTATGGTAGTGTTGAAGTAAAGGAAAATTGGGTCATTATTGAAAGGTTAAAATCGCCCAGTTCTGGCACGCTGCAGAGTGACAATACACAAACATGCAGGATACATTGGATGCGTGGTAGGAGATGGGGGGGGGGTGCAACTGTCTCCGATCCCATCGTTTATCATGCTATGTTCACACGGTACTGTCCTAGTGGCAATATCTTGAACTTATAAACAGAGATCCACTAACAACAATGAGGGTTCAACTGGAAATCGCTGGAGAGGAAATTAAAGAGGTTGATGTTACCACTTTTATTAGGGTTGGCATTGATAGACATTTCACACGGGACTGAAACAACAATAATTCAAAGTTTTAAAATACAAGCAGGGGGGGGGGCATTCTTTTTAACTACAGGCTGGTGTAATCTCAAAGTTAATTGCCTGTGCATCGCACATATCATTAGTTACATGAGTTAGGACCTCCACTGCTAGTAGTTATCGCAATAACATGAGATCACTGGTGGTTTGTAACATAAGGCAAACTTTGTAACGGGTGCTTCCTAACTTCAAGTAACTATGAAGTTTAAAACCATGACCTAAACTTTAAGTTAAAGGACTGTCCTATGAACCTAAATTCCCTCCCCTTTCCCTCTTCCTCTGCCTGGAGGTGTGTTATCCTTGGCCAAACTCCCTTCCTCTCATGCCCATTGCATCTTTCCAGCTAGCTATCCCCATCACAATGACTGACTGACAGTCAACTCAACGATCTGTTCGCACCCAGCCTCATAATACAATGGGAAAGTTTCCAAAATGGAAATCTTTTAAATGTAACTTAATTTTAAAAATGGGTTCTGCAAAGTTTTGCTTTAATGAGTATTTCCGTCTGTTTGGAGCCAAAGAGTGTTCCCTCATGTGCTTTATCACAGAGTTAATGCACTTCTGGCTCAAAAAAAAATGATATTTAAGATTGGTGAAGACTCTTCAATGACTCTCATATAATTATAAGAGATTCTGCGGGTTCGATCCTAGCTCAGTATTACATCCCAGACCAAGGTGTTTTAGCCACTTTGCCCCTCTCGACTCAGGTGTATAAATGTGTACCTGGCGATGCTATTAAGGTAATAATTGTAGGGCCCTTAGGAAGAGCAGTATTAATACTGATCAGGCTACCCTGGATAGGTAAAACCACACTATAGTTTTTTTCTTAGACTCTATGACAGGACGTTAAAATGCTTGGGACAGCAAGATCACCAATCAATAACAAAAATTTTTAAAATATCAAAAACTACTCCAAAACTTAAAAAGCATCCATCATTAAACAGTTTTAGGTATAATCTAAGATTTCACCTGATGCTGAAGTTTTGAATCTGACAACCGCTGTTTTATAGATGTAGTATTATTGTATTACTATTATTTTTGTGTGTGTGTGTGTGTGTGCTTGTTTTTGTATTTTGTCCAGGATCACCTACTTATAAGTTTCTGTAACTTTTTTGATGATCCGACCACTTCCTAATTTCCTTTAGGATATTTTCCATTTCATTGCCACATCCGTATTTGTAAGAAACTCTTTTGTTGTATTCTTTGACTTTGCGTGAATTTAATTGAAAGTGGTGAACGAACTCGCTTCAATTTAATTTTCAAGAAATTACACATTCTAATCACTGTTTTGATTTTTCAATGTACATTAATAAAACACACATAATAAGCATAAATATGCCGATGAAAAAAAAAAAAACTTTTTTGCATACAAAATAATATACCTTTCTCATGTGGTTTTCCAACATGCTTTTTGAAGCAACTGAGGCACATTTATATATGCAATTACTTCTTTCATCTACTATCACATAGAGATCAAGAAAATGAAGAGGATTAAAAAGTATGTTTCTAAGCAGCAATGAAAATTGCACATGGTATACTAAAAATGGCCAAAGTTATCTGCCTAAAGTCTTTACAGACAATATCACAATATATATAAAGAGGGTCTGGACTATTATCATTGGCTCACGGCCAACATTTCTTTTTGATTTGGCGCTCTAGAGATAACATTTTATGTCATTTTGAGTCACTCAAGCAATGCAAGATTAATATCAGCCTTAAGTAAACTCTTTAGCTACCAAAGTCTAAGATGAGCAATGTTGTGCTGCAGATGCTCATCATGCACTGACCATCTTGAAATATATTGAAAAGTAAATCACTTCTCAAAACTATACCCTACACGTATACAGTTTGTTGTGATCTAACCTTGCATATAATTTCTGTTATCAAATGAATAACACTTGTCAGGAATCTTAATTTCTAGCTCTCATACGTACATTTCCTCACTAAAATGTAAGATGCTTATATGGCAATGTAAAAAATCCATTCAAATGAAATAGATCTAATCCTTCATGAAAAAACAAGAAAATTAAAATACCCGCATATGAAAAATTCAGTACAAAACTAACAGCAGAGATGCTCAAAGATATGTGATATCGTATTTAATTGATTACAATATTTTTTATGGGTTTTCGTCAACTTTCAATGATCTATTCATCTTATTTCCCATATTGTAGTAAGGAGGTCAGGGGGAGGGGGAGGGGGAGGGAGGCAGGGGAGGGGAGGGGAGCGGGAGTTGCGAAGTTGCAAGAGGGTGTGATGGGTGCCTAACAGTACATCTAGACCCCAAGGCCTTAAGTGTGAATGACCCGTCTTGGACACTGCACACAATACCCAATGAGTCAACTCCTAAGGGCAGGAAACGATGTTTCAGGACAAAAGGAACACACAATTACCATCACTTTGCTTCCATAGTCTGCGGTTCCGAACCTCCATCTCAGTCAAAATAATTAAAGATGAATAGTGAATTAGAGAAAAGGGGTATTTATGGCTCACAGATGGCTGATTATACACCCACTCATGTACAGTTTCTGTAAATCATTAAAACAGAGACCCGAAATGAGTGGGTTTTTTCGACAAAAAAAATGCGTAAGAGGCATATGAAGCAATGAACAAAATGTAAAGATAATTATCTGGAATTAATCAGATAAATACTCTATACACTTTGTAATATCCTAAATGAGAGGTTTTAGTTTTTCTTGTGCTTCATAAATATATAAAGAACAAAGTATTATCAAAAAGGGCAAACCTATTTTTGCCATATTCCAATATCCAGGACCATCCTCATTCCGCCCCCCCTCCCCCCTGAAAAAAAAATGGATGAAATATATATGGCCTGAAGTTGAATACTAATGATACTTGTTGGCTGGCGACCATCCTACCCCAGACAATCTCCAAACATTATTTTCGGCTCAATCTAGTGGTTCTTATCGGTACCTTCCTGCGTCCACTACCCCTTCCCTCCCCCGAGCCCTCCCCTGGGGCACTCTCTTGGTGAGATGGAGAAGTTGGCAGCAACCTCTTTAGAGGTAGCCCATGACTGGTCATACCATCTGGTAATGATCAATTGCCTTCATTGATAAAATATCAATGCACTATTGAAGCATCGAGGAAGACGAAGGAGACAAGACAATTAACCGTAAAATGCTTCCAATATGTTTATGAGCACTGTTCTCTCTCTTTTGTTTGTTTGTCATCATGGGGTGGCATTCTACTATGTTTACTACTCGGCTGCTCATTCTGATTTTAATGAAATCCAAGTATGTTGCTTGGTTTCACCCATTAGATATGAACTTCAGGCATCTAAAAAGAGAAAGCAGACCAGGCAGAGATAAGAGTTCAAGCGTTGTGTCCTCTGTGCTTGAGGATGTGGCCTTTGGACTAATGCAGAATCATTTTCCTTCAGACATTATACTCAAGAAGATAGTTTGTCAGAGTGTCTAGATTTATCATAAAAATATGAATATGAATCATAAAACTGTTATGAAATCTTGCAGGCACCAATGAAAATCATCAGACATTCAATTGGGAATATTTGTAAGAGATACAATAACTTGATAAAGAAAGTTCTTGTCCCTGCCTCTCCAGATTTATATGACCCCTTTCTAAATGTTTCAAATCAACACCCTGCTTCCTCTGACAGATCCAAGCTCTCCCTGGATTATTCTCTCTGGATCATACCCCTTCTTAAAATGACAATGAAGATGACAGAGGCTAGAGCCATCGATGAAAGGAAAGAAAGAAAGCAACAACTACATCTTCATGTGGACCTCCTTCAAGTCAAAGAGTGATTCAACCCCTGCCTGTCTGGGATTATGTTTAGAGGTTACCATGGCAACCAGGATGCTGTCTGCCTATCCCTCGGACCTTCGTTTCCCAGGAGCCCCCTCGCTACATCCTTCATTATAAGGCGGTGTACCACTTTTTTTAATCACAAGTTGTCTTAGATTGCGAAGTTGTTTTGTAAAATTTGGGAATTGTAACAAGTAGGGCACAGGTAGTTTGAATTGTGGTCATAGAGAGGGAAATAAAATAAGGTCCAGACAATGTGTAAGATATTTAAACATGCACAAGGGAGTTGTTGTTTGGTGATATGGGTCAAATGAAGTGGAAATGTTGGTTTACCTGTATTTACCGCTGGAAACACCTCAGGAAATAAACAACTTCCTGAAATATGCCTCATTCTATTTACCCCAAACAATGAGGAAAATAATGTTTCTTGAAGTGAGTGCACTTACTGAGCTACATAGGCAGACAGAAGGGGATGTTGAAGGGTGGAGGGGGGAAGAGAGTAAGAGCAGACAAAGACAACGGTAGAACAATAAAGAGAAAACATGTAGTAAGATACAGACAGATAAATGCAGGAAAACAACATGATAATCATGTGGGAGACAAAGTTCAAAACAAGTAAGACATTAAAGAAAGATTCACAAGATGATCAATATAGTAGGGATAATGACACACATACAAATCAAAAATGCAATTAGTTTCCAGAATTGTCATTTAAAACAAAAGAGAGACACTGATCAAAGAGTTTCACCAAAATGAAGATAAATCACTGAAGAGAATAAAAGAGCTACACTGTACCTAGTTAACATGTTAAGAATGTTAAAATACTAAAGTCAAATAATTCATTAATTTCGAAATAATCCAAACCAGCTACAAATTCCCCTTTTTCCTGTTCCCAACCATGACACTGAATTTTCCAATAATAGATCATAAATCACTTCTTTCTTTTTTATAATGATTAAATGATGCTATTTTTGTATGTATCCTTTGACAGGAATGGGCATATGCTTCTCCCCATCAACACCTTAACGCTCCTGCGTTCAATTCCAACATCTGACCACAACATACCAGAAACAGTGACAACGATGCCACCCTCCAACTATTATATCATTCAGCGCCCTTCAGGAGATACACCTCAAAATGCACCTAAAATATCCCTGGATTGGCATAATTTCTGTGTTGGATCAAGATGGAATTCATTAAAATGATGGAAATCTGACATTTTTATCTCAGGAAGACCTTTCCTGCTTCCGGACAAAGATTGATTGATTGTGTTTGGAGTCTTTGGAAGTCTACTGTGAAGAAATCATCTATTCTCCATTGTCGTACGTCTATTGTCTCATCTTCTTACCCGGACCAAGTATACCCGGACCAAGTTGACTTGCCAAGTTCAAACAACTGGCCATCTCATCATATCGCCGCTTCTTTCTTCTTTCTTGGACATTTCAAAGACAGTTGCAAAGACAGTTGCAAAGAAACTTAGGGTTATTCAGTGATGAGGTACTTGTTGATACCCAATGAGCCTTTTGTCAAAATTACTGTTAGGTGAAATACAGATATGGGAAGATGTACTGTAGAACTTAAAGTAATATGAAAGATGTCCCCAGTTTTCATAGAAATGCTGCAAAACCCATTACATTTGAGATGGTACATTTCAAAAATTTTTAACCAAAATACCCTTGCTATCATGTATATTTATCATAAAGATCCCTCAAAGTAGTTTTTATTAAAGTCATCTCTCTTTCATTAAGTATATTACATTATAAAAAGACGCATCAAATTAAAATGAGGCTGAAGTGATTTGGATGAAAAGAAAACACAACTTAAAAGTGAGATGTTTAGCCTCATCACATAATGTCCCTCAACAGCACACCTTTTTTCTTTTCTTTTCTATGAAGATGGCATTCATGAAAAAATACCATAATGTATTGCAAATATCTTACACATAAGACTGAATATTTATTTTTTAAATAAATGCATGACTCATCAACCCCTTGAGTATCATACAGCTTGTAAGGTGTCCGCCTAAAATGAAAGCCATAACTGTCAATCTTCATAATGCAATTGTGTGTAATAAGAACATGATAAGCCTGCATGTAATGGTCGGATTTGGGGATTCCGCACAGAGTCATCTTCTTAACGAGAAGCATAAACTGTGACAGACAAGAATAACAAGAGAGGATAATGACTCTAAAGTGATCCCTTAATCAATTCAATAGCGTATTAATAAGATTCACATGGTAAGAATTTCGGCAGCTTTCCAAGTAGAAATAACTTCCATCATCTTGATCGTGCCATGGGTCAAAGGTTAACTATGGTATGAGAAAGTATTTGGATCAAGCAATCAATGCATTATTTTCAAATTGATTAACCGGTATAACACAGTACAATGTGAACCATGTGGCTACATATTTGAAGACATTACTGGTATGATGTTACTCTTTCCAAAGTTTGTGATTCAGGCTTTTTCATGTTATAAGATTCAGGATAAAATATCTCTTTGAAATTAGGTCAGTACACTACTTTAAGATGATCCCATGCAATCACATCTTTAAGCATACTCTTCACCAGTTCAGTGACACAGGCCTTTTTTTCTAATGAAGCACAAGGACTATTTTTTGTATATAATGTTCAAAGATTCAGGATGTGACTTTACTTTGAAATGAGACGAATATACATATGCCATTCAAACATTCAAATACTGCATTCAGAGAAAGAATCCCCATTATTCTGCCAGAAAATGAAAGAGATACAGGGAAATGTTCCACAGGATGATATTCTACAAAGATATCTCACTCTCTTTTGTCTCTAAACTCCTCTGGCTACAATTAGTAGTTCCTATTTGTGCCAATGTGTCCTATTTGTGCCAATGTGACAGCCAATTTCTCAAGGAATTTGAAGGAAAGCATCCCAAAGACCAAAGTACAAAATCCTGGCATAGAGGAACAATAGTAAGAAGGTGTCAAAAGTGATTTAGCATAAATGGGCAGCTAGTCGGCTGGTCAATTGCCTCAGGTTTCCTGAAACGTCATCTGTAGGATGCGTCATCCTCAGAGTTTATTCACATAACAACAATACTATGAACTATTGCTTTAAATATATCTTTATAGACCTCCGGTTAAACAAAATGTTGGGCATAATGTTAAAACAAGTTCATCTCATTGGTTTTAATCACTAGCAATTAGTTCTATGGCACAGCTAAAATGTATCAAATGTAATACTTCAAGTTTCCTCAGACATGTTCTGGCAAAGAGAACCAGGACAATTCTCAATTCAACCCCTTAGTCTGTCTTTTTCAATAGATGGCTTCCCATTCCTGTTGATTCTTTTATTTAAACTTGAATATTTTTGAGGGAATCTTCTACCTACCAGTTGTCATCAAGCATAAGTATAGTTCAACACTGAACCGACAACATAGTTTTCAAATGTTATACTTCATTTAAGGAGGGCAATAAATTGAGATCATACATTCAACTTAATTCCAACCTATATTTAAAATTTACTGCTAAAAAAATAGGGTAAAGGGAAGTTATTAATTTTCCAGTGCAGCCATTGGAAGACAGGTCATGTACATTTTTTCTTTTGATTAAATTAGGTAGTATATGTGGTTATTGTGCAAATGGCAGGTCCCTGGCTCATCATAGTCATTGTGTCAAAGATAATCCTTAATTTCCTCATTGTCATGATACACATTGTTGTAACAGGAGCCTCTTTCTTATTTCATTTTTGAAATTTGTTCCCCTTTCTATTTCATCCCTCCCTCCTATTCTCTCTCTCTCTCTCTCTCTCTCTCTCTCTTTCTCTCTCCCTCCTCTGTCATCTAGCTCACTGCCACTTTTTGTGATTCATATGAGCAGTGATAGAAACCACAATGATTCTTATCGAGATTGACATTTTGCTGTTTTCCTATATAAGCCCCCACAAAAACTCATCTAATCCCAAAAGGAACTATTCTAAAACCTCAATGATACTTGGTAATTCCATACTATTCACAGATTAAAACAAGATCCCTCCACTTAATACCATTAGCCGTTTCAGACAGGCATAAGTAACCGCAATACATGCTAGCACTTAGCAGTTTATAAGTATCTCAAAAGACAACATGCATATAAAGAAATATATCCAAATTTTCCAAATGAGGAGTTTTGTCACAGAAGCATAGAGCAATTACCCCCAACGTATACTGACAATAAAATTCCTCTAAAACGGAAAGAGAGATCTATTCAGCATACCTGGAGGTTGGATCACTAAGATGGATGCCAAGTTTGATTGAAACCCTAATATTTACAAATTCCCCCACCACCCCCCTAGAGGGGTTAAATAGAGCCTTAATTTACCCTTGTCTGGCCACTGATATAACGTGTGTCTTGACAGTCATACAACTCTTGTCTGGTGGTAATATCTTCAAAATTGAATTTCGAAAGAACGCGTCTGGCGGATAATAAGGGCTGACAAGATAGGACATCAAATAGACCACAAGGGCCAAAAGATTTGGATCACACCCACGCAGACCCCCCTCCCCCAACTCCTTAACTCTTATTCGTCTCGGCCAGAAAATAATGACAGAGCGGGGCATTGGAGAAATTGAAAATCAAGATTTCATTCATGAAGTTTTGGTGCTCACTGTGTCGTATTTCAGTTTCGTTCAGGCTTTGTCACTTCGGGTTCAAAGAAGGGCACCAGTGTTTTGATTAAGATGTAATATCAGAGATATTTTAATCAAATGTCTAGACTTAACAGCACTTTCACTTGTTAATTCTCTTTGAGTTTTATGTCAGAAGACAATTTCCTTGTAAAATTTTTAAATGTTTTACAATTTAAAGGAAAAATTACTCATCCTAGAATAGTTATTTTCACTTCAAAACCATTAAAAATATTCTTGCCTCTGTGTTGGAGGAATAACAACATATGCACAAGACAAACACAGGAAGAAAGATCGCCTGACTGATGTTTTATTATTTTTTTTTGGGGGGGGGAGGGCACTTATGAATTATGTTTTCATGAGAAAGTCAGACATTAAAGCAGACAAGCCCTTGCTTTAATCACATCATGTTAACCTAACAGAGCACATTCCAATCGGGTGCTTCATTTATTTGTATAGGCTACTTTCGAGAAAGATTAAAACTTGATCATCAAATAACATGACAATGACAGCTAAAATAACTACACGTTTGAGATCATAAAACCTGTTATCAAAATACACACACCATTTGCATGCATTGGAAACAAAAAAAATGTCAACAGTCTGTTATTTGCAATAAGATTTTACTTTCCTTTTCTTTTGGTGGGACTTTTTTCCCCTCATTTGTTATCAAAGTTGTCATTTCCCATCCTCCTCCCTCCCTCTATCTATCTCTATCTCTTTCTCTGCCTGTCTGTCTCTTTCTTTACCTCTCTCTTTCCCTCTATCTCTCTCTCTCTCTCTCTCTCTCTCTCTCTCTCTCTCTCTATATATATAAATTTCATGTCTTTAGAATTACTTTTCACATTTGACAACAAATACCGTCACATAAAAATAATACAAGAGTTGGCAAAACTTGATGTTTATGAGAAGAACTATTCAAAGCATATTATTTACATCATGGAGTAACCTTCCCATTTCTTTTGTAGTATTCTAATAATAATATAAGCTATGTTTGCATGACAGTTTAAAAAAGAATGGAATTATCTAAAGAAGGACCCACTGAGGACACATGTTCATGTGGATTATGATGACCACTCAAAGTTTGAAACTACGAGCTGAGCAATCAGTTGCTGAGGTCAATTGTAACTACCAGCTCATACAACATCAAAATTGTTTTGTATGCAAACAACTTTGGATGGGACTTCCTCTAGTTTTTGCACTAACTTTAATTCAACATTTAAAGCTTTGAGTACACTTGAAGATTAAGAATCCAAGAGTGTCTGCACAGTCCTTAACTACTTAAAATTTACAAACTGTTGTGTGAACCTAGCTATTATTCAAAACAACCCAGTAGCAGATGGGAGAATGAAATATCAAGCGTATATCTCTAAACTAAGTCTCTCATCTTAGAGGATAATGTTTCATCCCAGAGTGGTTGGAGAGGGATGATCATCTCCACATCCTACAGCTAAGATCCGAGAGGGATGATCATCTCCACATCCTACAGCTAAGATCCTCCGGTCTTGGGTCAATTCAAGAGTCACGTTTGATCTTCTCTCTATCTCTCAGTCGGCCGCTTACTTTATTTTGTTTGCCCATAGAATTTTGCAAAAAAAATTTTTTCAGTATGCATTTCCTATTCAGTTAGTGTTATAAGAGTTAATGTGAATGTTTCATCTTTGTCATAATGTGGTGGTTACTCGTTTTAAACCACCACATTTGAGAGCTTAAAGTTTTCCAAATTTCTCTTTCAAATATTTTTGGGTTTCACATCATCCTGTTTTCATAACATTCATTTTCACTTTATAGAGACAGGATGTAATGCACATATTAGTAGATATTCCTGTCAATTGAAAGGAAAAGAATATTGATTGACACTATCAATGCTATGCTCACTGTCCCGCCCCCTTTTTGCCCAATCTGCTTTTATGTACCCCTTGTCCATAAATGAATTCCCTTTTACTTCCTCACTTCATCTTTTTGAAAAGTGATGTCATTTCATGCACTTAGGGATTTCTACACAAGAAAATAATGAACTAAAGCAGAAACATATAGTAGCACAAAAAGCATATTTAGTTTTTTCCTCCTAATTTACAACTATTTCAAAGAGAAAGAGCTTTAAAAGACATCCACCCCATCCCTCCCGAAGGAGAACTGATCAAATTAACCTCAACCATATCCTAGTTTTCACTCATCATTTTGGGGTGTGGTCTAGAAACCTTATTATTTTTCGACATTGGGGATGTATTCACCGGATTAATGTCTTCAACAAAAAACACTGATCACAAAGGATTACTTGGCACAGATTCTAAAGTTGATATGACTGCATACACTCATAAATCATTAATATATAAAGGATGAAAGGTTATAGCACGGAATACTCAGAAGCACAATGGGGTATGGGGATAACATGCTCGACTAATTGTCCTTTTTTTCTTCATTTCTCCCGAATACATTGATTACATGAAATCATCACTCATGTTTCAAGGAAAGGGGGAACAGAAATTCTAAGGAAATGTCAATCCTTATCAAATCACTAGGCTATTGTTTCTCATGAATATTCAGAAAAATTTGCAATCATATTACAGGAAATACAAAACGGATACAAACAACTTCCTGATATAATTTCACACGTCCACTCCCTTCTAGGAAGTATCACTATTCCCTCTAAATGGAAACAAAAAACATCCTGAGTTATGGTGAATGCATTAGTCAACAGGCCCATTGGAGCACAACTGTCATAAACACCCACACGCTAATTGAAGATGATGAAACTATAAAAAAAAATCTTAAATTAATAAAATTGTGCTTTAAAAACAGATTCGCTTCATTACTTGGGCAGGGAAGCATTTTCTTTGGATTAAGTCAGAATTCAGGATACAAATAAAACCACCTGCTTGCAGTTCTGTAATCGCAAAGCACTGAAGACTATAACAGATGAGAAATTGGAAGGCATCAATTCGTCCCAGATCATTAGGCAACATCAAAATCATCATATTTTGGAAGATTGTGTCAAAGTTATCTCATTTTAGTAATGAGGTAAACATACTGAAAAAGCATTTGAGAGAAAGATCTTTTCAATCTATTCCTTAAGTAATTTCCTCTTTAAAGAAATGTACTTTTAAAAAGGAATAAGCACAAGAAACAGAAACAAAATACTGTACAATAGTTAAAAACATTCTATCAATTCTTCAATGTCTTTGCCATAAAGAAATATAGTTCCAAAAATGGATGTTTTGTTTATGAGCCTGAGGTTCTTCTATATTGACAATTTCGTAGAACATACCATGAACGTTTTGAAAAAGAATACAAGATATGGATGATTAATTGATCAGACTTCATAAATTATGTAGATATATAAGTATACCAATTATTAAAAAAAAACATCTAGTGAAAGTCAATCATTGCTCATATTTTTAAAAGGCTGATTTAAATTAACAGTTGAATAAGAATGAAGACTATGCTAAGAAAAGATTAATGTGCTTGCTTTGCAGAAAATAATAAAAATAATAAAACTTGTGGAGTTATGGCTGCATTATATACATTCATTTGAATGATAGATCACAAAGCATTCAATAACATAACCTATGAAGTACCAGAATTTGAACCCCCTGAAACTCCTCTATGTCAACCTCTTACCCCTTCCCTCTCCCCCTCCTACCAAGGGAGTATCCCCTGCTTCATACAATGATGTTACCAGGGTAACAGAATGACAATGCACATTGGATAATTAGTTTCTGAGAACAATACTTCACGATGATGCGCATGTGGTGATGGAAAATTAGTGATGCGGTATGGAGGGGTATCGAGCTTGGAACCTTGATGTAAGCTTGGACCTGTTGAATGTCATTTTAGCTTTGTGATAATGCTGTGGAGATGTGGGGATTAGTCATTTTTGCTTGATGAGGATGTTCTGAATTTATTTCTCTAGTTTTACAATTGTATCATATTAAATATGAACTGACAATATGCATGTCATGTTAATAACTGGCTGGTTTCAATTTGAATGTCTTTAACAAAATCCCTCGTGTATCATGTAGGACTGGCATTAAGGTGGTGATGGAGATTGAGCAAGGAGTCTTCTAAACCATTTGGTTAATAAACCTTAATACTCAGTCACACAAGCAATGTTCACAAATGACCATCCAAGTTTTAAACTTAAAGTTTGCGAAACCTCAAAGTTCAAAACATCAAACCATTAGCCATGAAAAGGGATCATATGGGACTGAAACAACGTCTCTAAAGTCTTTAACTACAAGCTGCAGCTGTAATTTTAACCACAAGCTCTCATAACCTCAAAGTTAATTGCGTCTGCATAGCACATAACTACAAGATAACTTCAAAAGTTTAAAACCATGACCTAAGCTTCAAGTAACACACTGTCATGAGAATTAAACTATTGCCACACCAACTGATAACTGTAATCTCAGCCTTTCGGGAAATGCCATTTTTTGTTCTGTATGTTGTCAGTCTGCTACTGGTCTCTCCATTATGACTGGGATAATAAGGTTCAAACAATATGGAAGAAAGCCAAAGCTGAATGGCACTCAAAGTATCTCTTTATATTTATGGTTAAGGCTTTAAGAGGTTCTATAACACATGCGTCAATGACAAACTTGCTACACGGTCAGTTTCCTGGACTAAATGAATTCATGAATTCAAACCTCTACAAAACATTACTCTTAACCTTAAGTCAAACTTAATCCTATATGTCTGACAAAATAAAGCCAAGAGTAACTGTTGCTAGAGCAAATGTCAGATCGTCAATTTCATCTTGACTTTCTCCTTTACATGCACACATCATATTGATAACACAACTATTTATTATACATATATAGATCTACTTCTTAAAACCCCTTAACCCCTTGTCTCAATAGGCTTGTCTTCATCAGCTTGAGATTGCCAAATAACCCGCTATTTTTACTATCCCGATCGCAATAGCCCGCAGTTGCAATTAGCAGGATATTTGGTCGAGATAATCATCCCAAGATATCCTCGGCTAGTTTGCAAAATATCATGCTATTTGTCTGTTGCGACGTCACCAGCCCAAAGACTCGCACTATGCGCAAACGCTAAGCAAAATATCTTAAGCTAATTTCTTGAGCTAGAGTTTAGAACTGATGAAGAAGCGATTTGTAACTTCAGGCTTATTTCCCAAATCAGAAATAGCGGGCTATTTGGCAATCTCGAGCTGATGAAAACATACCTTAATAGGAGAAATGGAACTTGTTTGAACTTTATAAATAATAAAATGACTTTAAGCTCCAAACATCAATCACACTTGAAGAAATGATATACTTTAGTCCCTGCATATGTTAAAAGAATATCTTATTGGGATTTTGCACAAATAATTAAGCAGACATTCGACTTTTCAAAACACAGATCAAAATGACATCATAGACATAGGAGGGTAACATGGTGCTATATGATCGAGTGATTCAACGGAAACTTGAACTCTCTCAACCTTCATGCAACATTGATCAGAAACCTCCTTGTATGCCTTCAGTTTTTTTTTCAAGATAAGCTGAAGCTCTGGAAACGATTAAAAAAAATGAATTCCAACAGAGTCGAAGCTATCACCATGTATGTACAGGTGTAGATAAAAAAAAAACATCTGCCAAATAATATGTTTATATAATGTTGATATTCAAGAAAATTACCATGGAACTTTCTATTGTGTGACGTATCAAGACTTTTTGACAAGACACAGTCCTGGCAAAAATGTCTTCAGCATAATCTGAATTGATGTGCATGAAGCTATTTTGACAATTTCATGTTAGCTGGATAATTTTCTGCGGTAAGATCTCGCCAGGGGTAATGTAAGTTACCCTACTGCAGCACAGAAGGGGTCACCATTAACTGAATACCTGTCTTCAAATGACCTCATTATAACCCCAAAATTAATTTCTTGGTCGGTATTAAAAAAATCCTCCTTTTGGTATCGGCACGCAATAAGTCATATCCTTTGTTTTGTTTTCCTCATTTTTGAAATACCTGGTATGTGACTCTATCTTTGGCAATCTTTGGTTAAATTCAGCCAACATATTTTTGAGGGATTGTTTTCAATTCCATATCAAAACACACAAACATAGCATACATTTAAAGACATCTATAGATTTTATGATTATTACGGTGAATGTGGATATTTACTAGATGTCAGCTAGGTTGTATTAGTTCTTGGCACTCCCAATGCAAGCTCTGTGTTCAGGTTTTTGCCTCCTAGTCTTATGATATGTGTTTTAATGTACTCATTCCTTTCTGAAAATGATTATACCATTCATCAGAATTAAATAAACATAAACAAATTTTCTTCACGATAGAACTTAATAATAAAAGTATTTACCAATTGTCCAATTATTTTCCAAAGATTGCATGCCACACTGACTTTTATACATCAACACTATGATCATCACTTTGGAATCCAGCCTAAACTTATACACCATCACATTAATATCTAACATAGTATGAATAAGTGTGTTTTTAAGCCACATGAAAACAAGATATATCTCAAATCAATTGTATTTCTTTTCAAATAGGAAATGTTGGTTCAAAAGTAAAAACAGTGATGATTTCCTGTATAAATAGATCATTTTGAAAAATTAGTGCACTCACCACTGTACCTCATTTGAAGAAATACCTTCCTCAAAAATCCTTGAATTTAAAAGATTAATTGTGTCAACATCTATTGTGATTATGTTTCTTTCAAATGCTAAATTCTGAATAACACAAATAGCTTAAAAATAAAGGGGATTGACCTCCTTCTTTTGTGATGCATACAAAATTCTTTACTCAGAAATATTTTGCCCTTGGGATAAAATTTCTCAATAAATTGTTATTCGGTAGGTCATGCATGTTTTGTGTCTTTGCAAATATTTTGTTTTTCTTCTTAAGTTGTTGGCACTGAAAGAAAACAAACTTGATTGTTGAGGTCTTTAGAGAGTCTGGAAGAACATTTCTGAATGTGTTTTGAGTGACTAATCATTTGATTTTGAACAAGAAATATTAAACGTACAGGTAAAACACGATTTTGGTAAAAGTCTAAAGGGTCAAAGACTTCCTTAATTTTTTAATATATTCACACCTATGTTAATAGAACAGAACATTTGGCTGTTTTGTTATGGAATGCATTTAAATAAAAAAAAAAACGAAATCCAGCCCCTTCTGATTTGAATTTTTACATTTATCCACCCCTGTAAGCCCATTATTCACTCAAAAATGCCAATTTCTTATTAATGACATTGTTTCCCAACTTCGAATTTAAAAAATCACATAATAGAAGACTATTAAAACAAATATTGGGAAACCTTACACCAGCTATATGCATCAAGAAATACACAATTTCTCTCAATATTTCACCTTGACAAACACTATATATTAGGTACCATCCCTCCAATCTATATTCTTTCATACTGCTTCATTTGAAGAAAGCAAATGTTTGTTATGAATCAAAGAGTGAACTTTGGCCAAGTATGTCATGAAATTGACTTCAAAAAACAATGATCATGATGACACTGTGTCATGAAATGTCAATAATTCTGTTCCAAAGTAAGGTTCAACTTATGTGAAAATATGTTTATTTGTTGAATCAAAATAGAATTGATCATCCCAAAAGACAAACAAAGAAGAATCAGAATGTACACCACTCTACTTTAATTGATCAGACTGCTATGCTAATACTAAAACTGGAAATATTTGTTCTCTTTCTTTCTCTTTCTTTCTCTCTCTCTATCTCCCTCTATATCAGGATTTCCCCCTTTACTATCATTCTATCTTTCCCTCACTCCCCCTCTTCTCTTCTCACACTATCTCTCTCTTTCTTCTTTATCTGATTGTTTCCTATAGCTACCCCCCCCCTGCAACTTTTCTCTGAAAAAGTACCTGCCCACGATGATTTAAATCCGTCAGCCCAGTGAATACAACCCAAATCCTATTATTCTAGTCAGGATTCAACAATCATAAATGTTTACATTGTGAAATGAGTTCTTTATGAATGACTCATACTGACTATGTGGTAAGGAATAGATAAGGTCATTGAACTCAAATCCTTTCAGTGCCACATATTAATGAAGCACAATTCCAAAATATTATCAAACTCCTCAAAAATATGTGATGGTCTAAAAGAAATAAACTTGAACACATGGATATATCACATGTGATCCTGTGAGAGACTGCTCTTTTGCCAAGATGACATAAAAATAAATGTAAAAACAAGCATGATTTGGCCAAGGTATATCAAAAGATGATCACGCAAAAATAAAGTTGGATGTTGAAGCTCTTTTATATCATAAAAGCCATACGGTTTGTTTGGAGCAAGAAGGGCATTAACTAGTATCATTTTACATAGAGTTAACATCCTTCTGGTTCCAAACAGATAGTATTCAAACTGGTGGTAACCATCCATTACCAGTTATTTCATATCTTTATTCTCATTGTGGCTTGAAGGTATTGTGAAATATTATCAGCAATGGTTAATTTGATATGTGCAAGATAGAATCTTAAACAATTTTCTTTCAAAAATATATACTTACAAGAGGGCTTAATTGATGCACCACAAGAAGAACGAAGGTTGAAGTTTTTTGAGAACGGATGATGCTGTTTACTTCATTGCATTTAAAATTACATAATCCCAATAAAACATTTCAAACCACTATTTAAAGTAGCTTCTCTGTTCCCTTTAAGTAGAAGGTGAGAATGATGACGGTTTGATAAAAATATGTTTCCTATGTTCGCTACCTATGTCCCACCTTTCCGTGTAACATATATGTTAGATCTAGTGACAAATGGGATTTTGACAAAATTTTATAACCTTGGAGAAAAGTAAAGATATAATCTGTTTATGAACTCACCTGCAAAAGGTAGGGCAAGTTGAAGGAGTCAAGAAGTGGCATCCACGCATATGGAAAGAAAAAGAAAAGATAAACATTGTCAATAGATTTATATCAAGATTATTCTGATAGCAAAAAATCAAATATAACTTTTAAAAATAAATCTAATGAATTTGTTGTTGTTTAATGTTTACATTAAAAATGTCAACCACCCTGTGAATGTATTTTATAAAGTGTAATTCTAATAAATCTCACTATGTATAAAAAATTGACGGAAGGGACCGTGAAGAAACAATATCGAAGGATGATACATCATAATATTTATTTGCAGTGATAAACAAAATCTTCAGTTACTGAAGTAGAAGGTCTTAACCTATTTTCCCTTTTCAATGTTTCATAAGTACAATAAATATGTTTTCAAAATGAGACAATTTATTCTGTTGGATTATATGACAATTAATCCATACGGCTAATGCACGCACAAAGCAAGAAAATTATTTTGATCACAATTTCACAGCCTTTGCAGTCATCGACAATAGCATGAATCTACAAGTATATTCTCAAACTTGGGCTGACACCTTTTATTGGTCTGGAAGAAATGTTCAAAGACTTAACAATTTGGCAAACTACCAGACATATTTGACCAATATAGACCAAACATGAAGGGTTCAGCCATGACATAGCAACAAAACAAAAAGTATAACATTAATTTTAGTAATTTGCTAGGAATTCTAGAGTAACCATGAAATTGAAAGAAAATTAGAAATTCATTTACGATTTGGCATGCAAAGAATGCAGACAACCCCACACCCAGATTAAATGTCGGAAATCACAAACTTGAGGACTAAGATTTTTTTTTCTTTCTCAATAAATGAGGCATAAAAAAAGGAAGTTTATTTCACCATCAACTCTTCTCTCATTTCTCTCTCTTTCTCTCTCTCTCTCTCTCTCTCTCTCTCTCTCTCTCTCTCTCTCTCCCTCTCTCTCTCTCTCTCTCTCTCTCTCTCCTTTCTTCCTCTCTGTTCCCATCTCCCATCTAAAAGGGTCTCTGTGCTTTTTTGTAACATTGCTTCATCAAAGCAAGAACCAGCTGGTAACTTCTTGATCAAAGCTAGCAAAAAAATGCAGGTCATATTTTATTACCTACGTGTGTGACTGCCTGGAAGGGAAATAGCTCCATAATTCACCATAAATTACAAATATTTTGAAGTGTTCTGAAATCAAACACTTGGTACAGTTTGCAAAATCAAAGAAAGTGAGGGCAACATCAAAGAAAGTGGGGTGCAGGTTCAAAGTCATAGATAATTCCCAACTGAGACATGGAGAGATACAGAGAGGTGAATAGACAAACAGAAGAGAAAAACAAGGAAAAGGGACAAATGAACAATATGAAAAAAAGATTTTTACTTCCAAATTCAACCACATTTAGTGCAAAATCACATGAAAAATGGCTAATCAAGTTTAGAGTGATTTTCTTCTGTCACCTTCAAAGTAAAAATAGAAGCACTTTAATCTGATCACTATAAACAAATCTATGATTGCAAAGAGGTAGAGCAATGGTCTTGGATTTTGAAGGTCCTCAGTTCAAATCCAAGTTGATGCACTACTGTCCTTAAGGCATTTATCCTTAACCAAGTAAATTCTGAGGAACTTAAATTTGCATACTCTTGTCTTCATAGCAGTTAGGTAAAATAAAAACCAATTAATCAATCAGCCAATATTGCAAAAAATGACACCGAACCATTATTGAAACATTCCTGATTGTGTTAATATAATCATGCCTATCACCTCTTAATTAACAAATTCTAGAGTCCTGTACATGCATAGCTGGTGGTCGATCATTACACCCTATAGAGTGCCATCAAGTGGTAGCTCGGAGGTTAGTCTCACCTCAACCAATACAAAGCTTCCCCTCTCCAAACGTGTGAGTCACTCATACATGTCAACCAGCTCACCCTGATTTTTTTCCCCTCTAACTTTACAAGTGTATATGACATCCCCGCTACAAGTCAACTAGTATCAGTTGCATCACAATAGCAGCGCACATGCCACTGTTCGACTGACTGTCTCTCTCCGTCTCACTCTCTTTGGTGAACATATAAAAGAAGAGGATATTTGTTTTTCTCATTGCTGGCTTCTGTTCTGAATACTTTATCGGCTGTGTTTTCTAAAAGTTGGATCAAAACCTGTCAGGTTTAGGAAAAGAAAAACTTTTTTTACCATTGAAGAGCTGATTTAGACTATTGTTTATGGTCTGATTCTAAGGATTCTTTCTAACTCAAGAGGGAGAAGGGAGTGTTGCCTTGAAAAGGAGATACAGAACAAGGAAACAGAGCATCTACAAGAGTTGTAACGTGGTTCTCAACTTGAACAAGTTAGTGATATTGAGTTGGTTAAGTATATAATCTCTGTTGGAGTGGATAATTGTACAATCTTCAAGATGCATCTCTCAGGATTGGTGTGCCTCCTGGTAGCCATGTTGGTCTGTTTGGTTCAAGATACCATATCCTGTAGCTGTCAACCTTCACATCCGCAGGATCACTTCTGTAGATCAGCATATGGTGAGTTTCCATCCCTCTTAACCCCCTTGTTACCAGAAACATAATCTGATATCTATTTCATACAATATAGTGTGTTGAAAGTATTTACATGGTTAAAAGAATATCAGTGAATAAATTGCTACTTGTTTTTTGAAGGTGTAGACTTGTACAAACTCTTAAACTCTTATGTAGGTTAGGGTACAAAGTATGCTTTTCCTTTTTTCAAGATAGATTTTTTGTTATAAAGAAGAACAAAAAGGGGAAAAAGGGTAAATTAGTAACAATAGAACTTTTGTGCCAAAAATGCAAATCATTTGTTTTGTCTTATCAACCACTGCAATAAATTAGAAGCAATTGAATTAGGAGGTTTTATATCTGAGGTATATAACTGATGTAAAATGATAACTTCTCAATGCAGAAGTACTCTGTATTAATATCATTGTGCTTCTCTAAGTAAAATATTTAATGCCAATTTTAAGTACAAAATTATCCTGAATTATCTTTGTTTACCCCAATAAGAGATTTTAATGATGTCACTTAATTCAAAATGTTTAGTAGTCTGTAAATCAGTGTTTTTTTTTCTTTTAAATATCGAAATAAATGCCAATAATATGCTCACACCAGTTGTACAATCCTACCAGCAGAACCAAAAGGGTTCAATTCAAAAGAGTATATTATGTTATATCCTCAAAAGACAAAAGCCTCAAAACGTAGTCAAGTTTGAGATGATTTATAACAAGTTTGTTGGTTCATAAAATCAAATATAGAAACTGAATGTCACATACGAACAAGATCTGAAGCTACAGGCATAATATTTAATCCTGAAAATACAGAAGTTTTGTTAAAGAGGAACAAGTAATTGTCTCTTTTACTCATCAAATGACATACAAGTATTAAAAAGATAAGTACCCTATTAATCCATCCATCCCTCACATGATGAGCCTTATGATTTCAGGTCAAGTGAAATTAATAATTCTAGTTCCTCTCATTCTTATCAATCCATCTCCTTTACATCCAATTAACCTACATAAAGATAGCTTTATCCATTTCATCATTCAATCAGATGACTCTTAATCCCAATCCAATTACTTAACGATCACATATCATCAATACAAGTCTTTGATTTTCTACAAATCCATCTCGCTATCAAGAGATTCTTTTTTCATCAGAGGGGTTGGGACGCTTCTAACTCAATTTGTATCATTTCCGAAAGTTTTTTTGGGTGCACAAACAAGTAAACAGCCCCGCCAATGCGGAACAGATTTAGTTCCTGGGCGACAAATAACATTTTTCATCAATCTCCCATCGAAAATAGTATCCCGCCTCATCGTTTCTGAAATAGATACCACTTTTCCAAAATTAGTTTAGGAGGTTGGCAGAACTCTCAATTCCTTCTATCCGTCTTTCTTCATATTCCTCGGTGGTCGAAACCACATGTCCCTTTGGTTGACTTCTATATAGGATTAGGAGGAAAGCTAGTAGTGTAGAAGTGACCCCCATGGATTTGATATTTGGGACTCATCACTGATGTGCAAGGATCCGAGAGTTGACTCTTTGGGGTATTGGTAAATCTAAAGAAACCCACAGGGGAGTCGAGGCATCCAAAAACTACACATTTTGACACTGTTTACACATATTTGGAGGAGCAGTTTGGATGTCTGTGATGTGTTATTTTTTAACACTATTCCCTTTAATAAAGTGTTTAGAATGTATCTTCAAAAGCTGTACGTGTACATTTAAAGACAAAATGCCACAAAAGGACCTTATATGTTACAAATTGGATGGTTTTTTTTTATCTAGAGGGGAATAAAATATGAGTGTTACAGAACAGAAATGCAATTTTCAAAAAAGTATTTCACTAAATGGATATAAAGGCCTACTTTCTCTTTATGATCTGTATTGTGGAATGAGTCATTACACTTTTATTTCATACATTTTCAATTTCAATCTTAACTGTGTTAATCACAACTGTCCAGCTATGATCATGAAAATATGTGAGATCGGTTGAATAGTAAAATGCATTTAATAAGAAGTCTCCCATGTGAAGATGATCCAAGCAGCGGTCCAATGAATACCATCATGTGTGTGATGAATTGGTATGGGGGCTACCAACACAGGCAGGAGGCCCACACCAGCACCAAACCATACAACCCCTTGCTATATCCTTCATTCAACCCACCACAAATTGGTACTGAGCCCTATCAGCTTAAAAATTACAAACTGAAGAGAGAGATGAGGAAACAAAAAACAAAAAAGATGATATCATTGTTGCTGAGTTCATACTTTAGGGGACGCAATGGGATTGTTACATCTAATTTCTACTTATTACCAGTAATCTATTCACAATAGGCTTGGCATTCCTGCAGTGCACAAGGAGGGAAAGTTCTTGGAAACACTGCTCTGCTTTTTTCATNGGGGGGGTGTGGAAGGGGGTGACCATGCATTATTTTGTTGTAATTTCAAACAAGAAAACTAAGTGAAAAGGCTAAATTTCAGAGGAAAAAGGAAGATTCCTTGAATTATGACCTGACATAGTTTGTTTGACCAGTCAGCCAATGTAATGGCCCCCTTCCCTCAAGCTTTTTTTTATTTTTTTATCCCTTTTCTTGTGTTTATAAGGAAATGCCATACATTTAACAAAAACAGAATAGAGTATTTCATTCTTTGTGTTGTTAAATACAAACTTAAATATAATGCCCCAACTTTCCAATGCTTACAAGCTGAGTGAAGCACTTAAAAGAGCTGACCCCAGACTTCATTTTAAAACATAATTTTCTTTCATTTCATGTCAAAATATTGAAATTACCGCATTTATAACTTTATAGTGGTGAAGTGCACTGACTCTCCGCTTTTCATAAAGCTGTACTCTAACTCCAAAGATGACCCTTAAAATTACATTTAAAAGTTGAAAATATATTTTTTAAATACAATTGCCATTCATTTTGTATCAAAATATTTTGCTTTAATAAGCCAGAGATTGAATTCATTCTTGTGGTAGTAACTAAAATGTAATTTTTTCACAATACAAACAAAAATGGTGCCCGTGACCCTCATGGCCTGCCTAAAAACGCAATCAATCTTGTGTTAATCTTGCTGTCTTACACGCTTTGTGATCATCACCGTTGTGAATTGATTGTCAAAGTTCATTCACTAATGGTAAAACGCAATCCCAGAGAGCCGTTGGCATGGACTGAACTACTTCTCAACTCCAAGATTTGGTTCAAATTAGGTTTCCAGGGAAAAACGTGTAGCGTAAAAAAATATGAACTTTGAAATTAGACAGGGAAAAAAGACGAAGTTACAACTGCCTTTGCCCTTGGACCAATCTGATGAGAGATGGGAGGGGAAAGAGTTAGTTAGGACCGGGGGAAGCGATGAACTGCACCTACATGACCACCAGTGTCCAAGCGAAGCGTTGCGTGAGTGTGGTGAGACTTAGAACGCCTCAGGACAACAAACACAACCTCACCATGCAACGACTAGTCAGCTCCCTACAGTACAACTCCAAATTACTCAATTATTTCATCATGAATGACTCTACTGGGTAATCTGGTAATGTCAGCACTTTGACTCAGTCTGTGAATTGTCTAGTAATATTCAATGAAAATTGCCACAAATTACTTATGAATAATATCCATCCAGTTTTCAGAAGATGGCCTTTGATTCAGGGTTGAAATTCCAATAAGCAGGAAGCAAAGGATCAGAAATTCTTGGAGGAGAAGGGAGTATTTTGCTTGGCTCCAAGCACTTTGGGAGGAGTGCTTTCCCTCACACCTTTTTTTTTCTTCTTCATTTCATGAAATGATCACGTCAATTCTAAAAGGCAACAAATTTGACTATAGTAAAGTTTTATTAACATTGATTCTAATTCCTGTTTGGTTTCCCATCCTGCTTCTCTTTAAGGGTTCCTAGAACATGGAGATCAGTATAATCAATCATTCTTGTAATATCTCTGAATAATTCTTTTTGCTTTCCAAGGACCAGGCATCATGCCAAATAATACCATATTTTTCAGGGAAGGATTTAACACCTTTTGGGATTAAAAACATCGATATCGTTGTGATGACAATCTTCAGGAGGAAAATCCAGAGTATCTATGACTTCCTGGAGCAAGGGTCATTTAACCAGAGTAACAGGATCCACTCTTTCCCGGCCGATGAGCTCTATCTTCTTAGTAATTGATGCAGAAAGGACTTTAAAGAGCCTCTGCTCACAGCCAGAAGGGGTTTGACTTGTATAAGTTTAACAGGGCTAACACCCTTCTGGCTCTAGTATAGCTTTGGTTGTAAAAGGAGTCCTCATTATCTAATTGGTGGTTGGTGAATTCTTTATACCTTCCTGTAATCCACCTAGAATGGGCGACACCTTACCCTCTAGCTGGTGTCTATGGGTGTCTCCTAATGACCTCTAGAGACCTCTGAAAAGCTTCAAAAGCTCATCTGCAATTATTTCAGTTCCTGTAGATCCCAAATGCTGTTGATCTTTACAGAATTTTAACAAGATTTAAACACTGCTAGATAACAATATTCAACCATATATTTTGCATTCAATGAATGACTTATTGCCCCCAAGAGCTGGGCGGTAACTTTATTTAGTCTGGGGAAATGAGAGAATTCAAAAGTGAACGGGTTAACTTGTTTCCAGTAAGGATGAATCTGTTGACTCTACTGTTCTGAATAGAGTTCATATCTATTATGTGAAGTCATTGTCTAACAATCTAATAACTACATAATAGTCCCAATGAAAAAACAATGTAAAACAGTTTGGCTGAGTTCCCTCCCCTTGGTCTTGGCCAGTAAAAGTTTTCTTGACTCTGCAGCCGGAAACAGGGTTTTAGAATGGTTACTCACCAAGTTTTGCCCCTTTCCACCTGTACTTATCCATGGCTACCTTCCCTATCCATGACTCTGTAAAGCCTCTCATTATTACCCTAAACCTGGAAAGGATCCGCTTTAATTTCTCGTCAGTTGTCTTATCAATCAAAACTCATTAACCTAATAGTGAACATAACGGCAGTGTCTTTTTAGTCACGTTTAAACGTGACAAATTGTGGGGATAAAGTGGATAAAGTGGAAAAAGCGTGACTTAGTCATTCCTGATGGGCTTGTTAGATAGTCAATGGTGGCACAAAAGAACCCTTTTCCTGTGTAATACCAAACACATGCTTGTAGCATCACAAGGAAAACTGTCACGCGATTCATCCAGCGATCGCACAGGATGCTCTGCGACAACTTCGTATAGATACTTATTATTCATGTCTCACAAAAATTCAATATGGACTTGACTTGACTATTGTCCGATTTCTGATAAGGAGCGACACTGATTAGTGTTTCCGTGACTGTCTACATGCGGACGGTCTGGTCGAAACTCAAGAGTAGCACAAGAAAGAGAAAGATAGACCTGACTATAGTAAGAGTTTAAAAAAGGAAACATTCTGTATAGCCTTGAGGACTACAAAAGAGTTTTTTCACACATGAACTATTTTTTCTCTCAAATTAACTCCTGACAAAACAATATTATAATGGTTAAATTTTTTTATATCTCATTAAATCAGTATCCTCAACTTGCTAAAAACTCAAACAAAATTTAGAAGAATAAAAACAATTATTTGTTAATTGTTATTATTCTAAAATCATACATTCCATATTGCATTATCATGTTAACCAAATCTAGAACTTGACAAACAAATTGATGGGTTTACTTTCCTCCTCCAACTGACTCTGACACCATTCCACAAACAACGTCACATCTCCATTAGGCCTTCATTCATGTATCCCATGCTCTAATTACGCTGGGTTAATGTCATTTGAGAGGCGGATGATCATATTATATTTACATTCAGCGCAGTTGGACTCCCCACTAATCATCCATTATTCCTATAAACATTCCTTAGTTAAACCCTTTGATTGCTATTCAGCCCAATGATTGGATCGTTGCTAATGTTGCAATATTATGGTAGTTTTGAATAGGAAATTCAACTGTTTTCTTTTTTTTAATGGGACTATGCAATTGTAAAATTGGTTCCATGGAGGGTATACTTAACTCCCAATGTGTATCAATAAAATGAAACCTCCAAAACCCACGCTTTGAATCATGATGGGTGTTGGTAGACATTGAGGTGCAGAAGATTGAAGAAGAGGTAAACAATGATGAGGAATGTCCTTCCTACACAATCTGCAGTGCTACAGAAAAGCTTGCTCAACTTTAGAAGTTATCTTCATACATCTAATAATGTCTTTCTATTCTAATTTTATCACAGTGATTTTCTCTGAATTGTAATTAAAGAATTCTTTCATTAATTCCAATAATAAGAATACTCTAGTTTACCCAAGGAATCCTCATCAGTATCAATGCTATTCTTTTTAAGGGCACTGCAATTATTATTACCCCAGCAACTGCCAGGTACCCATTTACACCTGGGTGGAGAGTGGCGAATATGGATTAATATCTTACCAAATGACATTACTTCCAGGTTGGGATTAGAACCCTCAACCTTCGAACTGAGAGTCTAGTGAATAAACCACTAAACTATGATACCTACTGTTGGTAAACCTACCCTATTTAAACATACCGGTAATAGTAATCTTTCAATAAAATTGACTGAGATCTCCAAATAAGAAATGGTTCCTGATTGATAAATTAAGATCTATTTTGACAACCATATATGTTTCCCATTTGTGTTTGCATAATTGTATATACTGGTAGAGCACTACCAGTATGTCCATTATTTCATCTTTGAGTCTTAAAATAGACCCTAAATTTACACTCTGTAAAAAAAGGAAAGAAACAGGTCTTACAGTTCAATGAACTGGAGCTCCGCTGGTTTGTCATGCAGAATGTGATTTAGGATGCATGTAGATAAAAACAATCCAATAGTTCCAATTATGATACAAGATATAACTTCACATGAGAGTTCTTTTACTATAAAACGAAAATGTTTCCACTAGTCAGCTAGCACTTGCATTTTAAATGTTACCATAGTATTATATTCATGTTGTCCATCAAGCAAACAGACTTGCAATCTTTCCTCATCATACAAGAAGTCGTGTTATTGTCTTTTGAAGCATGAAATAAGCTCTATGTCTAGATTCCTATCTTAGTAGCTGCATACATTTGAGCCATGTATGATCACTATCTATCTAGTTCAATGCCTCATATCATGACATGATTTCAAGAAAACACAGACAGTCTTGGGAGATGCCGACCTAGAATCTATGACAAAACTTTTAACAGATCTCTCTAAATGTTGAAACAAATGTAAATCCTTGAAAACATTTATATGTCAGATCTGTTTGTCTTCCAGGATGCATTCTACAAGTGGAAAAGTTGACTGGACAAATCTGTTTGTTGTAGAAGGGAAATTCTAGAAAATCCAGCATCAGACATGACTTGGATGGCGTGGATTGTAATACATCCCTTGATAATTTGTTACTGGTCTGGGGCGATAAAAATAGAAACCAAAAACTTGATGAAGGCTCAGTCACCCCCTGTCTGTGTAGAGCATGTTTTGATATTTCCTCCTGCAATTATTAGCAACTGGAAAAAGTGATTGCCAACTAGCTTAAGGTGAAAGTTGGAAAAATTATTGAAACCTTTATGTTTTTTCAAGATAAACAAGACTAATAGCTCCTCCAAAGATGAATTAGCATGTTTAATTGACATAATTCTCCATTTTACTCACCAAATTTAAGCTCTTATCCTAATTGATCCAAGGTGGTGTATGATTCTCATCCCTCTAAGTATGCCAATGATGTTAATCTTAATACTTATGAGAAAGAATCCTAAAGGCAATTAAAACAAAATAAAAGTCTGACCTCGCTATTGCCGGTTTACTTCATCAAAACTAACAATAATCCTGACTAATTCATAATCAAACTTTATTGAAACACCTTGATAAAGTCGATCACAAGATAGGTGGTTCGAATCCCAGCCTGGCCCTAAGGTCCTTTGGCAACAGATTAATCTACATCTGTCACTCTCCACCCAGGTGTAGGTGGCACAACAGAGTTGTGGGTTTGTTTGTGGATTATAAAAGATGAGGGATCTGCTACACCATTCACGGCAAATAAATTAATACTGAAACTTGCAATATTTGTTAAAAGGGATCAAAGCTGAAAGCCTTCAGTGAAAATCATAATGGTTTTGACATACAACATGCATGTCTTTGGTTATGAGCTAATTTTTTAGCAGATGTGTATCAATCAGATACGATCATTCACCATGAAGGTATCTGTATGACAATAGATTTAACGAGCCAATACATGCTCAAATCTGACAGACTTGACATTACCAAATGTTAAGCAAATGTCAAATGGGTGATATTGCAATGAAATGGTGTCTGTACTTTGTGTAAACCATGTACAGGGGATAGGCTATAGAAGGGGAAACAAGATTCTGACTATATACTTCATCAAACTGTTTATGGCAATGGCCATACATGATAACACTTACAAAAGGATTATTACTCACATTTTTAAGACATCAAAAAAAAAAAAAGAACTCAAAAAACCCCAAAATGTATAATTTGATACATTACACAGCAAGATAGAACATTTTCAAAGTTAAAATCATTTTGAAGAAACTGTAAAGCAAAGTCAATGAAGGATATCAAAGATCTATCACATTGTGTTTGTAATTTCAATGTCCAGCACATTATATATCATAGGATATATTATGTCCTATTATCTCATTCTAAACTGCAATTCTACCCCTAGAACATACCTGGCTATCCACAATACTGCAAATCATCCTGTCTCTTCCATTAACCCTTGACATCCCAAAAATGTAGAAATACTTCTAAAATTAGTGGGATAAGGGGGCTGAAGGATGTCAAAAGGGGGTTGTTGCATGTATGGAGTTGATGGGGGGAAGGGGAAGGGGGTAGAGAGACATGGTCATATGACCCAAACAGCAGGTTCCTTCCTGTGAGTGTGAAGGGGTATTGATCTATTTATGGGGAAGGATTGATCCAACCCAAGGCTGAAAGCAAAACTAACTTGTACTGCAGGATTACGGCAGAGCCCTCCCTTGTTTCTAGCAGCCAGTCTTTCAATCTCACTTTTATGCTCTTTCTCTCTCTCTCTTCTGTTTTTTTTTCTCTCTCTCTCTCTCACCCACTATCATTCCCCTCTCTCCCTCCCTCTTTCCCCTCCCTTCCTCCTCTTCCCTCTCCCTTTCCCCCTCATTTTGTCTTATCTTCTTCCCCCTTCTCTCTATTTCTCCTTATTTGATTTTCTCTGAGATGAGGAAACAAGGTCAACCCCACCAAAGTGCAACTACACAGTAATTCCAAATTTGTACATAATTTGTTTTTCATCATTGAAATCATTATTTCACAAACTGTATTATTGTGGAATAATATGAGGATAAGAACGTAGAAAAGAAAAAGAAATGGTAGCTCCTAAAGCTGAACAAAGCTGAACTGTATACATCTAAATGCAAGGTTGCAAATTGATCACAATCACATGACAATATGCTACTGAAATCAAGGAAATACCATTGGAGAGTACAAGACAAAGTCATTTTATTTTGCAATTATCATTGAGATATGGCCATTAACTTTTCATCACAAAGAACTATCAGCTAATCTCACTGACCTTATATAAAAGCAAATAGTGTGGCCTAATAATACTGTAGTCCCAACCTCAAAACGGAAAGCAGATTTCATAAGAGCTACGTAATGGTAGGTACCTGTGGTATATATCTGTAAACCATCAATATATTCATGGACATATCATAAAGTGTTAATTTAACAACATGTGTTTCAACAAGATGTCCCCAAGCAAGACTCCTGGTGCCTCTGGTTTTTAATTCAAAATGTTTGAGTTGCATGACAAACACAGAAGATTTCCTTTTCTTCAAAAAGTGCTTGTTGTCATACAAACAATTTATTTGATTTTTAAATAAAAACAAATACTTCCACAGATTACTTTTGCTAAACATTCAAATGCATTCTTTCCTATTTCTGTTTATCTCTCCCTCCACTCTCTCTGTTTGTTTTTCTCCATTTCCTTGTTTATTTAGTTTTAGTCATAGTTTAGTATTTTGTTTTTGCTCCTACTTAATTCCAGTTTTCCTTTTTAAGCTTTATGTGATCTGCATCATCAACTCTATTACTCCATGATAAATTTTTTAAAATCATATAATAAAATCATTGATTAGAATAACTACCACTTTGGGATTGCCATGAGGAAACAGGAAATCAATACACAAATGTTGTCATTTCTGAAATATTATAATTTTTTTTTTTAACTGAAATGCTATAGAAATACATTTTACTTTTTTTTTTAAATGTGTGGTGAAAGATTAGTAAATATACAAAAAAAAATAAAATTTAAAATGTATATTTATAAAAAATAAATATCTACTGGGCGTGTATCCATTTTCAGTATTCTGCTGGGCCGACGATGCATCAACAGAACCCTGACTAACAAAAAAAGGTTCACTACAGTACAGATTGGAAGGGAGCTCGTAAACCAAAAGAGAAAGCCCTTTGCCAATGCTTCTCGCTGTGAAATCACCTCAATCATGGCAGATAGTTTTCCTGTCGCAGGAAAGGCACTCTACGATTAAAATCTCTTTTCCGGGAGTATTTACCAAACTCGACCTTACTTCAATATCCCCTGAAACAAAATAGTAGTAAACATAAAAAAGGAATATTTCCATATTGCTGCATAAGTTAAACATTCATCCCAACCCAAAATACAAGCATACATAAGAAGTTCTACATACTGCTACAATAACCTACACATGTAAATATTTACTCGCATTGTGTGGGATGGGGGATCTCTCATTGACGTAATTTTCAAATAAACTGTCTAATTTTCTTTTGAATATACCTCATCCTGTAAGTTCAATTCCAATGCATCATTGGTGATCTGACATTAGCTACGGTGACAATGTCTCAGGGCTTTTTAGGGGTCAAAATAATATGGTTAGGGCTAGGGTAAGGGTTGCAAGCAGGTTTTAGGTTAGTTCTAGGATTATGATTCGGTATGGTGTTGAGTCTGATCATGAAGTCCGGAATTTGGTTAGTGTAGGACATTACCACAGAGCAATTGTCAAACAACCATTTCAATACATCAATTATTATTTTGATTTTCCCTATGATTATCTTGAATAATTCAATGCATCGCTTTACTTTATATATATGTCTCATATAAATGAAGTTTTGCAACAATCAATATTTATTTATATACTACTTTCAAAACAATAACAAATGTATTTTAGTCTTGACCTCTATGATACAAGTAGTTGTGAATATGACTGACTTTACATAGTCATATGAAATCGCAGGGGAGTAATTAGCAAATTGATAGACATGGGCTGGAGTAGCAATTGATAATTAGCAGACTTCCTTCGATGCGAATGATGCCGAGGCTACAAGCCAAATGTATCAGGGTTGATTGCTAAAAAGGCGTTAACCCCTGCACAAAGGCCTTGCACTAAAATCCTTATGCTTTTGAAATAATTATATGAAATTACTGAGAAAGGTCTAGACCTTTCTTAATAATCTCTGGCTACTTAGGCTTGATTGGCATTGCATAACTCAACTCAATAGCATATCCCTTTTATGGTAGTCATGTGAAACAGGGTCACATGACTGATTTAAGTGCTATACCTGACGCCATAAATATATCTCTCACATCCTTCTTTCCAAGGGAAATAACAGAGAGCATTTCAAAACATTTCTTTTGAATGTCATTGCAGGAACACATCTGTATATGGGTTCGAGGTCGCCAAACTGTAATCTAATTTGTCTAAACAATTCATTGAATCCATTAAAAAAGAATGTTCCATGTAATCCAATTGTGTATCAATTGAATATACAGACCGTGATGTGCACTTTTTCCACTTCATCTGTTCATCAATATTAGACCAATGTTTGTCAGCAAAGTGCAAATTTTAGCCTTCACATTAACATAACAGGATGTTACAGAGAATGTCCATTTACGATTTCTAAAGAATACTACATTTCTGCAACAGTGAACACTCATTGTTTAGAAGGGTAATTCATCAGGGATTTCATCAGATAGGTGATTAGTCTATTTTCAACTATCTAGTATTTGACAAACTTCTAATACACATGATTCAAATAGATATATGAAATATGAGATTTCAAAAAAGTGAAACAGGGTTATAATTTTGCATCAAAAAATATTCCAAAATAGCTACTGTAGGCACCTCAGTCAGTCACTACATAGGCATATTTCTTTCCATCAATGAATTTTCATGGTCCATTTACAAAATAAAAGAAAAGAAAACAACGTCTAATCAACGTCTTACATAATATCTCATGTATCCGTTTCCTGGTCCAGCATCTCCAGCTTGATAAGCCTAACTCATGTAATTGAACAATTTTAAACTTGTCTGATGGACACATCAATTCGCTCTTCAGAGCAGTAATTCCTTCCTAATTTCATTCCAATGAGTATTTATTGGCACTCTAAACCATGGTGAAAGGTATTTTAGTAGAAGTCTATATTGATAAAAACATATTTTCAGCTCAGAATCACAGTTTTTAAAACACTTACATTTAAACACATTTGTGTAAATATATATATTTTTTGTTTAAACTGCCTTGAATTTAAATATATTTGAGATCTGCAATCTCAAACAAAGAATAGGGTGCATTTTGGAACATCATTTTCCCAGAATTATTGTATGGATGCTTGACGGGGTGAAAAGTATTTTTCAAATCAGCAAACTTTGACGGTTGTTTCAGGTTCTGATTCTGCCTTTGAAAAGTTTTATGAACGCAGCCATAAATTAGAGGGGAAATTGGTCATTACTCCAGACATATATCTTGTCAACGTTGGACTGTGGTTTGGGGTGCGTTTCTTCTTTATCAAAACTGAAGCACATGGTCAAGACAAGGTCATTACAGGTATTTCAGCAGACGATGAGAGCAAATTGGCAATAAAAGGGAGTAATTTGAAGATACCCCCAAGCACCTTCTATCTATTCCAAGTTATTCTTATGGGACCTATGCCCAAATATTGCATGCCTACAAACCAATATTCAGACCATCTCACCCAACTGCAAAGTATGATGCTTAAAGGATAAGTCCACTCGAAAAATAACTTACTTTCAATAAAAGCAGAAAAATCAGACAAACAAATCAAAAAAGTTTGAGCAAAATCGGATAACTAATAAGAAAGTTATGAATTTTTGAAAAAGTATGTAAAACTATGGAACAATGAGATTCACAACACAAATTGCCAAGGTGTTTTTCAGTTTGTGACGTCATGTCCTCACAACTTATCAATTGCTTTATATAGTTAAATCCAATTGATTTCCCTTTTTATCCTAAAACTTGATTTCCCCATGCCTTTGCCCAGGTTATATGATTTGTATCATATTGCATGTATGCCATTTCCTAAAAACTTTAATGAATTTT